>ML108623.1:0-13433 GCA_003697995.1 Taxidea taxus jeffersonii
GCTATATGTTTGCCTGAGCAGTCCCCTTCCCCTGCCTGTGACTCACATGTGTCTGATCTGTAGAGAAAGGAGGCTGGACCAGGGCAGATGCTTCCAAGTGGTGGCGCATGGGCTGAAATCAGTTTAAGGCGGGAATCTGTCCTGCAAGCTGTTTTGTTTGTTGGATGAGCACTTTCCCAGACTTTTGATCTCAGGTTCTATATGTTTCATGTATGTTACCTTGTCTAATTCTCCCACCCATGAGATAGACACACTTATTCCCACTTTACTAATAGGGAAATGCCGGCTCAGATGGCTTAAATGACTTTCCCTGGGTCACCTGCCTGGCAGGAGGAAAGGCAGGATTTAAACCCAGGCTGTCTGACCTCAGAGCCAGTGCTGCAAACATATTATGTCTGGACCAAACTGTAGTTTTTAGAATTATCATTTTTGGAAGCACACTGGCAAAAATAACATAATTTAATAGTATGTATTTTATAGGGGCACTTGCGTGGCTCAGTTAGTTAAGTGTCTGACTCTTGATTTCCACTCAGGTCATCATCTCAGGGTCCTGGGATTGAAATCCCATGTCAGGCTCCATGCTCAGTGGGGAATCTGCTTAAAGATTCTCTCTTTCCTTCTTCTTCTGTCCCTCCCCCCATGCTCTCTCTCTAAAATAAATAAGTAAATAAATCTTTAGAAAAACACAGAAAGCAAATAACATAGCTTATATGTTAAAATAATGGAGCTCTTTCAATACTCAGTCTACATTTCCTCCTTGCTATAAGCAGCTAGTACCAACATCCCCTTAGGATGAAACATTCTTCTCTGGGTTTGCCAAACCGCCAGTCCCAGAGCCTCCTATCACTGTAGCTGAGTATCTTTTGCTTACTGAATTTTCCCTTTTAATGATACTTAGATTGCTATACTCTTTGCCTTACCCATCTGGTGTTGGTAGGCATTTGGGTTTGTAACCTCTGAGCTCAATTCTCTCTTTGTCTTTGCCTATTGTTGGAAAGTTTGGTTTCATGAGAAAATAGCAACAAAACCCATTTACCATTTATGTAGTTAAGAGATATGCAGATACTCCTAGTTTTCTAGGTATTTATGTCTAATGTTTAATATGCAAGAAGGGACCTCTCTCTATTTAGGTATGATGGAATGACATAGATCAGACAAAGGGAATACCTAGCAAAGCTTAGTAAACCTAAAGAAAAGAAGGGAAGAATAAAAATGCTTGAAGGCATCAGAAAGCAACTGAGGCTGTTAGGACTTGAGGGTCCACGACACCAGAGAGAAGGTACCTACACACAGTGAGCCCCACATTCTTCACCCTTTCTCTCCTTGCACTAAGTGTCCATTTGTAAGTGCAGAGGGGTCCTGAGAGCAGAATGTGGCAGCGGTGAGCTGTATGCTAAGTTCACAGATCTGTTGAGATAAGAGTTGGCATTCAAGTCTGCCAAGAAATTCAGCATTGGCGGCCCAAGACATCAGAGAAAATGGGCCTCTCATTGGTAAGTCTGACCTTCTGTAGCACTTTCAAGAAGGCATTTGCTGATTTCTAAGCTTATAGAACAAGATGCCTAGGAAATCAAGCAAAAGTGGGTATCAGAGAAGCTGAGAAACTTAGCTGCGTGTTCACTGATGCTGCGTCACCCTAACAACACATATTAGAGTTCAAGACTCAAAAAACAGGAATCCTGAGACATGTGCAAGTCTTACAGTTGAGACCCTAGAAGGACTTTCTCTAGAAGCAAGTTTAATTAACCAAGATAAATTAGACCTTGTAAAGACTGTCAACATGACTTAAATGACCTTAACTCCAGATTTGATTAAGGAAATCTGCCCCCACCATTGTGGCTGGTGGAAGAAGTCTCTCTCTAGGGGAAGACAACATCATTAAGGGACACTAAATTTTTCAAATGAGGCATCCAGAATTCATAAAAAGTAACCAAACAGAACACAAGCAGGAGCCAATGACCAAAACCAAGCTGTGAAAAACCAGAAGACAGGAAAAGACTCATAGATGACAGGCATTGGAATATACCAGAGAAGAACTTTGAAATAATTACTATCCATGTGTCAAAAGTGGGAACATTTTATCAGAGAAAGACAATTTATACACAGAGTCAGATGAACAGTCTGAAACTGAAAAATAAAATAAATAAAATAAAAAAATCACAAAAGATCGGTATGTCAACAGTTTAATCAAAGAAGAAAGTAAGTTTGTTGAACATATCCACACTGGAGCATGGAATAAAAACATGGAAAATACGGAATATTGTGAAAAGTTCTAAGATATGTGTAACTGAAAGTTAAAAAAAAAAAAAAGAAGAAGGACTACATTGCAGAAGCACAACTTAAAGAGATTTTGAGGATTTTCCCAAAGCCGATGATGAACCACATTAAGTTGCAGACTGAAGAACTCCTACAATGATAAAAACCAGGAAATATATGCCCAATTATATTATAGTGACATTGCCAGCAATGAAGATGAAGAGGACATCTTGAACTCAGCTGAAGAAAAAAACCACACATCTTCTTTGAAGGAGAAATTATGATAAACAGCTGACTTCTCAATGAGGGCAATGGAGTGAGGGGGATAATGGAATGCAGCTGAAAGAAGAAAACCTGGTGATTTATAATTTTATGCCCATCAGAAATATACTTTGAAGATGAAATAGGGCACTTGTTAGATAATTTATTGCCAGCAGGTCGGCACTCAAATTAACACTGAAGGGAGTTACTGAGGTAGAGGGGCAATGATTTCAGATGAAAATTCAGAAACACATGCAAGTATGAAAAGCCATAGTATGGGTAAAAGATGGGCATGTTTAATGGGTCCACAAAACAGTAATAATAATGATAATGTCCTGCTGGGTTTATAATCCACTTGGAATTAAATTAAACTGTGACAATAGAAATGTCCAGAAGGATGCAAAGTGGTGGGTCAGTGTCCTAAGGCTCTTGGTGGTTCAGGAAGTGGTTAGGTTCTATTTCAGAGCCGACTCTAACCAGTGGAGGGTAATTCCTAGTACATGTGTTAAAATAGTAATGAAGTCATCAAAACAAACAGTTTAATTGATGTTTACAAAATAGAATAATAAAAATAACTGACAGTAGAAAACAGGGCAGGAAAGGAGAGAAAAAAGTGATACACAGAAAACAAATAGTAAGAAAGTAGACTTAAATCATAGGAATAACTACATTAAATGTAAACAGAAAGGCTGAAAAGCTGGTCTTGTTTTTTCATCTGTAGAGAAACATGGATCTCTTTCTCACCCGCTATAGTGTTTCAAAGGTTGATGTGCTTGCGAGTCACTTGAGGAGCTAATGGCAATGTGGGACTCCTCCAGGCCCAAGTTCAATATTTTGGGGTGGGACTTGAGAAGCTGCATTTAGGATAAGCACAGACCTGTCTTTGAGGGAATGAGAGGGGACAGGAATGAGGACAAATCGAATGCACGTAGTTAGATCTTGCTGAGCTTAGAGCTTAGCAAAGGGATAATGCAAGCACACAAGTAAATGCAGGAAATCATAAAAGAGCCATCTTCAGCAAGGGACCTTTGCCCTCATGCAAATGACCCAGAGTCCAAGATCTTCCGCCATCTCACCTATTCAGGTCTTGACCACTGGGCACAGAGCAGCTATGAGTGGGATCCAAAGTGGGCAGGGATCCATCCCCATACTCGCCTATGACTGAGGGAGCTCAAGCACAGGAAGTTAACCCAGGGCTGGAGAAGGGACCTGACACCATGGGGACACCTGGCTCCATCTTATTCGGTACACCAGCTCCCCTGGGGCCATCTGTGCACCTGACCAAGGCCCTGCTGGGGACAGAACCCAGATGGGGAGTTTCAAGGCCAATAGCAGCTGGCCTAGTCTCCCCAAGGGTCCCAATCCTTGGCAAGTGAAAGTGAAATAGGGATTTCATCCTAGGGCAGGAGGGGGCACGCCAGCCCTGATGGATTGGGAAGCTTGTTCCATGATCTTCCCGATGTGTAAGCTGGGATTCTGGATCCATGAAGCTGGACCTGAAAGTGGTCCCTTGAGGCAGAAGCCATGTGGGGTGTGGGGTGCAGGCCTGTCCTGCCTCAGGCTGCCCAGGGCACATGTCCAGGGCTGTGAGTTTCTCCTGGAGAGCCTGCCGGGTTTGGAGGGGCATTTCCAGAGTTCTAGGCACTGCAACCCAACGTCCTAAGTCTGACCAGGGAGGTATTAGTGGCACTGAATCTGACCATGTTAATTTGCCTAATTCTACTAAAAAAAGAAAAGAAAAGAAAAAGTGGGTAGAATACAAGTGGCTTTCTCCTTTGTTTCTTTTCAGTTTTACACTGATAAAGTTTTTCCCTTTTTTTGCGGTTTTAGGTTTCCCCCCCCCATTTCAATACCATTTTTTTTTAAAGATTTTATTCATTTATTTGACAGACAGAGATCACAACTAGTCAGAGAGGCAGGCAGAGAGGAGGAAGCAGGACCCATGCAGAGCAAAGAGCCCGATGCGGGGCTCGATCCCAGGACTCTGGGATCATGACCTGAGCCGAAGGCAGAGGCTTTAACCCACTGAGCCACCCAGGCACCCTTCAATACCATTTTTTTAAACACAGCTGTCTAACAGCGTTACATTAGTTTCAGATGTATGACGCGATTGGATAAGTTCATACATGATGCTGTGCTCACCATGACTGTAGTGGCTATCTGTCCCACACAGCACCAGGACAGTACCATTGACTATTCCCTATGCTATGCCTTTTCTTCTGTGACATATTCATTCCATAACTGGAGGCTGGTATCTCCCTCTACCCTTCACCTGTTCGGCAAGACCCCTCGCCCCCCAGCAGATTTAGGTTCATAGAAAAAAATGAAGCAAAATGTATAGAGTTCTCAAACACCCCCCCCAATCCCCTCTCTCCTCTCCTTTCCCTTATTATTAACGTCTTGTGTTAGTAGGGAGCATTTGTTGCAATTGATGACCCAATATTAATGCATGATTATTAACTACATCATAGTTTACACCAGGGTTCACTCTTTGTGTTGTTGATTCTACGGGCTCTGACAAATGTATGAGGGTCATGGCCCCCCACTGCACTGTCTTACAGAAGAGCTTCATTGCCCTAAAAATCCTCCAAGCTCTTCCTATTCATCCCTCCCTCCCCCAGAACCCTCAGCAACCACAGATTCCCTGATCTACAGTTGCCATAGTTTTTCCTTTTCCAGAATGTCATATAGTTGGAATCATACAATCTGTAGCCCTTTCAGATTGGGCTCTTTTATTTAGCAATGTGCATTTACATTTCCTCCACATCTTCTCATGGTTTGATAATATTCCACTGTCTGGATATATCACTGTTTCTTATCCATTTGCCTATTGAGGGATATCTTTGGTTTATTTCAAGGTTTGGTAATTATGAACAGAGCTGCTGTAAACGTCCGTGTGCAGGATTTTGTCTGGACTCAAGTTTTCAGCTCCATTACGTGGATGCAAAAAGCTGGGTCATATGGTGAGAGCATGTTTAGTGTTGTAAGCAACCACTAAACTGTCTCCCAAAGGCTCTTTCGTCTTTTTCAGACTTTAAAATTAATTTCTATGCCCCCCTATAGTGCTCAGAGAGATTAATTTTAGAAGACCCAGCCCTGGAAACTTCATCATGAATTCACAAAAATCTGGGAGGAAGAGAAAACTCTAGAAGTCTTCAGACAGAAGGAATTGCTCTCAAATTCAAGACCAGAACTCAGAGTGCAACCCTGGGGCTGGAAGAGAATGGTGCCTTCAAAATTCTTGGGAAATTCACTCCCAGTATAGAGTGTGAACCACAGCCATGTTACAGATCAAGGGAAAGGTCAGAATAAAGACACTGACCCAGAAGGTCACAGAGAATCATCTCCTCTGTGCCCTTTCTCAGGGAGCCATGGGAGGAGGAGGGGCTGTGCCAGCAAGGGGTGGGAGGCAGAGTCTCCAGGAATAATCAGAGCACCAGGGGGACATCGGGATCATTGCTCTGAAGCAGGTCTGGAGAGCAGCTCTTCCTTGGAGGGAGATGTCAAGAACATCATCACCTTGTCTCCTTCCCCGACTGTGTGAGCATGCTGAGGGGAGGGTACAACGCAGGGCAGAGAACACAGGGATGCATTAGGGACAGCAATGTAGAAAACATAAGAAGTAGGAGAAAGTCAAGGTCATTGCTCATTTTAGAGAAAACAAAACACAAATTTTTTAAGGGGACAATTAAATTTCATATCACACAGCTCATCTGTGGGCTAGACAATGGTCACGTGAACAGTGCATGTCCCTCAGGTACCATAGAGTCTCGATTTGATTGGCAGGATGCCAGGGGAGGGCGAAGGTGTGAGTGGGGCTGCTCTGTGGACTAAATCCTCATGATTCTGTTTCATAGCAGGAAGGCAGGAGGCAACAAACTAGCAAAATAAACGGGCACCTATGTAAACATATTACTCAGGAATACATAAGTGGATACTCCTGGAAACACTGAAATTGCTAAAAATGGTTGTTTCTGGAGAACAGAAATCAGTAACAAGGAGCCGGGCGGGGCCTATAGGTTTTCACTCTCAGTCTTGTAATCCCATGATCCTCTTCGACTTTGATAAAAAAGTATAATTAAATTAAAAAGAATAGGTATTTTGGGGTGTAGATTTTACATATAAATAAAACCGGCCGTGTCATGGTCCTAATTGCTTTTCTTCCTCCAGGATATGGTTTTGGATCTCACATGACATGCGCAGCCCAAACTTTTCTTTTGTTCACTGTCCTGTATTCCTTTGTGACATCACCACCACTGTCTATGCTCCATTCCCCTGACAGACATTTGAGATCTTCCCAAGTGTTCCCTCTTATGGACAAGCCCGCAGTGAACATCTCGGTGTGTGTGTTTTCCCCAAGTTCTATTCCTACTACCGTCCATGCTGGATCAGAAGTGTTCGTGGATAATGCCAAGTCCCCAAGCACTTGTCTAAAGAGCCAAAATAACAGAACATGTTAAAAAAAAATCTATCTGAATCAACCTAGACTTTCTTTTCTTTTTTTCCTTTTACTGAGAATTCGACGGTTGATTTCTTCCACCATATGTCTCCTCAACCTCTCTGTACCCTCTATTTATTTCTTCCACAAACACTGACTGATTGCTCTGTTTTCCAGGCCCTAGCTGTGACACCGGCCACATGGTGACAGAGGGTACAGGCCCTGTCTTTGAGAACCCAAGGCTGGGAAAGAGATGTGTGAAGAGGTGATTAAGGGACAGACAAGGAAGGTCATGGCGAAAGAAACAACAGCTGTGGGATCACAGGCCTGAGTGACCACCTGGCCACCTTCTCAGGGATTCTCTGCCTCCCTCCCTCCAGCAGCTCCATCCAGAAGCCTCTGAACCAGAGACACCCCTCTCCTCTCTCTTTATCCTCCCAACCCCAATCTGGCAGCAGACACTCCTCCTCAGGCATCTTTTGGTCCCTGCCTGGCTGCTTTCAGACTGTCTGCTCCCTGCAGGGCCCCTGAGGGGCCAACCCATAGGTGAGTCACAGCTGCCACCCCTCAGATCAAGGTGGCCAGTGGCTCTTCATCTGCTGTAGAGTAAAAACCAGTGACACTACAGGGAGTTATTAGCTGAATGTCTGTGCCCCCCAGAACTCATAGGTTGAAAGCCTACCCCGTCAACGTGATGGTATGAGGAGAAGGGGCCTTTGGGAGGGGACTGGGTCATAAGGGTGGGGCCCCATGCAATTCATGCTTTTTTAAGAGTCACAAGAGAGTCACAAGAGAGCTCGATCCTCTTCTCTCCCACCCGCTATGTGAGGATACCGGAAGTCTACAGTTTGGCTGCTGGGAGAGGCCCGGAACCCGCCCATGCCGCACCATGATCTCAGACTTCCAGCCTCTGGAACTGTGAGCAATACATTTCTGACGTTGAGAAGCCACGCCATCTACAGTGCTTTCTAGAACACCTCCAACTGACCGACGTGCAAGGATTCTCAAAGGCCCATAGTATCTTGTTCTTTCCTCCACGTTTTCTGTCTCAGAGTATGATGCTGGGTCAACACCAAAGAGAGACAGAGAGAGTTTGTTGACCGGAACATGAGAGAAGCTTGCCTCTCCAACCCAAAACAGCTAGAACAGAACATTCTTTTCCTTAAACAGTGACCAAGGGCATGAGGAGAGCCCTCTTGTGATCACTGCAAACATCATTATTCTAGAACAGTAGGTGTGTTAGGACTATTGCTGGCTTGTTTTGTGTTTTGACTTAATAATTATACTGTTTCAAGTGGTAGGTTTACACACTTGTCTCCCAAGTGTGACGGAAAAACACAAAATGTTGGAAGCTCCCTGCCCATGGTCACTGGACAGGTGGAACAGAGGTGGACTTGATTGCCTTAAAGACAGCCTCTGGGGTGACAGTCCAGACCGGAGGAGCTGACATGAGACCTAGAGGGTCTCTGAAGCAATGCTTACCCACACTTGAGTCCAGCTTGGGGCTGAAGAGCCCTGTTCCATACACTTGGAGCTCAGCTGGCCAGCAGCAGGGGCAGGGTCCCATCTGTATAGGACCAGGTCCAGGCCTGAGGACAAGGTGGAGGTCTCCTGACAGGCTGGCTGGAGCAGTATTCCTAGCTGATTCCATGCTCCTGTCACAGAGACTGAGGACAGAGGACAGAAAGCCCAGTAGGGCTTTTCAGTTTCCATGAGGCATGCCAAGGGGGCCAAGCTGCTTTTTGTCTGGTTTTCTTTCTTTCTTAGGGAATGTTATATAACGATTAGAGCCTACTTAGAGCAATATAGGTATTTTAGTTTTTTTTTCAGGTTTCAGCTTTAATTTCACAAGTAATATAAAATGGAAATAGCTTGGACTTGTATAGGGTAAAAATATCCCTGTCTTCTACAATTCCATTGACCTTCTCATATTAAACACTATTATTATTTCAATATGAATTTTTCTAGCCTATTTGCATGCACATACCTCTAGAAATGTGAGCATGCAAATACACATGTGTAAGATATGCATACATATAATTATTCTTATTCTCCACAAAATAGATGCCTTGGTTGTAATTCTCCATAAGCACATACTGACCCACCTTGTTCCTTTAAGTGATGATGTAGTAATGTGTAGTATGGATGGACCATTAATCATTGTGTTGTAGATATATGGATATTTTCCAGTTATTTGTGTATTCATTCATTCATTCATTTATTCAGTTTTGCTCTTATTAATATTATCATAGAGAACATCTTTGCGCACTTTTAAAAAAAAGATTTTATTTATTTACTCGACAGAGATCACAAGTAGACAGGCAGGCAGAGGAGGGGGAAGCAGGCTCCCTGCCGAGCAGAGAGCCCATGTGGGGCTCGATCCCAGGACCCTGGGATCATGACCTGAGCCGAAGGCAGAGGCTTTAACCCACTGAGCCACCCAGGTGCCCCCATGGGCACGTATTTTTAAAGATTTAATGGCATCCTTTGTCATGCAGAAGTTTTAAAGTTTAACACAGTAAACTGTCAGAGAATCTCACCTTGAACCGATCTGAGCAGTTCATATAGCTGAAAAAGTAAGAGGTCAGTCTCCAGGTACTGATGGATTCAGGGGCTCAAACAGTGTATTCAGGATTCTGTTACTTGAGCTCTGTTCATGATAGTGTCATTTTGGGGCTCTCTGGAGTGATAAAGGGGCTTCCAGAAGTTCCCAAATCAGCCATATTTCTAGTCCACTTAAAAAAAAAATCAGAATTATTTAAAAAAGAGATGGGGGGGTAGTCAAGATGGCGGAGAAGTAGCAGGCTGGGACTACATCAGGTAGCAGGAGACCAGCTAGATAGCTTATCAAACCATTGTGAACACCTACAAACCCAACAGGAAATCGAAGAGAAGAAGAGCAACAATTCTATAGAAAATTGACCACTTTCTGAAAGGTAGGGCCGTAGGAGAACTCAATCCAAAGCAACGGGAAGATAGAATCCGGGGGGAAGGGCTGGCTCCCGGCAAGTGGCGGAACAATGGAGCACAAAAAAAGGACTTTTAAAAGTCTGTTCCATGGAGGGACATCGCTCCAGAGGCTAAACCAGGGTGAAGCCCACGCGGGGACAGCGTGGCCACAGGTCCTGTGGGGTCACAGAAGGATCGGGGCTGTCTGAGTGTCTCAGAGCTCCCAGCTATTAGAGTGGGGAATCCGGCTACAGAGACAAAACTGAGGAGGGAGCACTCAACTCGGGGTTACCTTGAACCAGTCACAGGCTGCGTGAGCTCGGAGAGGCCAAAGGCCAGGGAGAAGAGAGTGATCGAGCACTTTTCTCTGAGGTGCACTGAGAAGAGGGGCTCTGAGCTCTCGGCTCCTCTGAGCTGGAGACTGGGAGGCCACCATTGCCATTCCCATCCTCCGGAACTCTGGGGAAAGTTCAGGGAACAAAAGCTCCCAAAAGTGAACCCGAGGGGATTACTTAGCTTGGCCCCTGGTAAGGGTGGGGCAATTCCGCCTTTGACAAAGACACTTGAGAATCACTACAACAGACCCCTCCCCCAGAAGATCAAGAAATTCAGCTAAGACCAAGTTCACTCACCAAGGAGAACAGCAGAATTCCAGAGGAGGAGAAAGCAAAGCATGGAATTCGGGGCTTTCTCCCCAAGATTCTTTAGTCTTGCAGTTAATTTTTTTCCTACTGCTAAATTATTTTTTTTAACTTTTACCCTTTCCTCTTTTAACATTTTTTCAACTAGTTTATCTTAACAATACCTTTCAAAAAATAAATAAATAACAATAATCTTTTTTGAACCTTCATTATTATAGTCATATTTTATCCTTCATTGTATCTAACTTTATTTTTTGTATACACATAGGGTTTGTTCTCCTAAAAAATTTGGGGTACAACTTCTCCTAATAGATCAAAATATATGCCAAATCTAGCTCTGGGCTTGTTCTGGTCTCCAGCCAGAGCAAATTTTCTCCACTTTCTTTTTCTTTATTCTCCCAATCAACTTATTTTATCAACCTTTTAGAAATCTGAAAAGAAGAAAATTTTTTTCTCATCTTTATAGGCACACTCCATTCCTTCACTGTGTCTACCCTTCTATATGCTTTTCATTCTTTAAAATTTTGGGAGATACCTTCTTCTAAGACACCAAAATATTCCCAAAATTAAGTGGGTGACCCTGTTCTAGTCACCAGTCTAATATATATATATGTATTTTTTAAAAAATATTTTTTCTTTTTTTTTTCCCCTCTGAACTTCATTTTGTCCCCCTTCTCCCTCCCACAATTTGGGGTCTCTTCTGATTTGGATAAAGCACATTTTCCTGGGGTCTTTGCCACCCCTTTAGTAGTTTATTTGCTCCCTCATATATTCTTATCTGGACAAAATGACAAGGTGGAAAAACTCACCACAAAAAAGAAGAACAAGAGGCAGTGCCGAAGGCTAGGGACCTGATCAATATGGACATCGGTAATATGTCAGATCTAGAGTTCAGAATGACGATTCTCAAGGTTCTAGCCAGGCTCAAAAAAGGCATGGAAGATATTAGAGAAACCCTCTCCAGAGAGATAAAAGCCCTTTCTGGAGAAATAAAAGAACTAAAATCCAATCAAGTTGAAATAAAAAAAGCTATTAATGAGGTGCAATAAAAAATGGAGGCTCTTACTGCTAGGATAAGTGAGGCAGAAGAAAGAATTAGTGATATAGAAGACCAAATGACAGAGAATAAAGAAGCTGAGCAAAAGAGAGACAAACAACTACTGGACCACGAGGAGAGAATTCGAGAGATAAGTGACACCATAAGATGAAACAACATTAGAATAATTGGGATTCCAGAAAAAGAAGAAAGAGAGAGGGGAGCAGAAGGTATATTAGAGAGATTTATTGTAGAGAATTTCCCCAATATGGCAAAGGGAACAAGCATCAAAATTCAGGAGATGTAGAGATCCCCATTCAAAATCTATAAGAATAGGCCCACACCCCATCACCTAATAGTAAAACTTACAAGTCTTAACGACAAAGAGAAAATACTAAAAGCAGCCTGGGAAAAGAAGTCTGTAACATACAAAGGTAAAATAGCAGATTGGCAGTGGACTTATCCACAGAGACCTGGAAGGCCAGAAAGAACTGGCATGATATATTCAGAGCACTAAATGAGAAAAGCATGCAGCCAAGAATACTATATCCAGCAAGGCTATCATTGAAAATAGAAGGAGAGATAAAAAGCTTCCAGGACAAACAAAAACTGAAAGAATTTGCAAACACCAAACCAACTCTACAGGAAATATTGAAAGGGAACCTCTAAGCAAAGAGAGACTCTAAAAGTAGTAGATCAGAAAGGAACAGAGATAATACACAGTAACAGTCACCTTACAGATAATACGATGGCACTAAATTAGTATCTCTCAATAGTTACCCTGAATGTAAATGGACTAAGTGTCCCAATTAAAAGACATAGGGTATCAGAATGGATAAAAAAACAAAACCCATCAATATGCTGCCTACAAGAAACTCATTTTAGACATGAAGACACCTCCAGACTGAAAGTGAGTGAGTGGAAAACAATTTACCATGCTAATGAACATCAAAAGGAAGCTGGGTGGCAGTCCTTATATCAGATAAATTCAATTTTAAGCCAAAGACTATAATAAGAGATGAGGAAGGACACTATATCATACTCAAAGGGTCTGTCCAACAAGAATATCTAACAATTTTAAATATCTATGCTCCTAATGTGGGAGCAGCCAACTATATAAACCAATTAATAACAAAGTCAAAGAAACACATCGACAATAATACAATAATAGTAGGGGAATTTAACACTCCCCCTCACTGAAATGGACAGATCATCCAAGCAAAAGATCAACAAGGAAATAAATAAAGGTCTTAAATGACACACTGGACCAGATGGACATCACAGATATATTCAGAACATCCCATCCCAAAGCAACAGAATACACATTCTTCTCTAGTGCCCATGGAACATTCTCCAGAATAGATCACATCCTGGGTCATAAATCAGATCTCAACTGGTACCAAAAGATTGGGATCATTCCCTGCATATTTTCAGACCACAATGCTCTGAAGCTAGAACTCAATCACAGGAGGAAATTTGGAAAGAACCCAAATACATGGAGACTAAACAGCATCATTCTAAAGAATGAATGGGTCAACCAAGAAATTAAAGAAGAATTGAACAAATTCATGGAAACAAATGATAACAAAAACACATTGGTTCAAAATCTGTGGGACACAGCAAAGGCAGTCCTGAGAGGAAAATATGTAGTGATATAAGCCTTTCTCAAGAAACAAGAAAAGTCTCAAATACACAACCTAATCCTACACCTAAAGGAGCTGGAGAAAGAACACCAAAGAAAGCCTAAACCCAGCAGGAGAAGAGAAATAATAAAGATCAGAGCAGAAATCAATGAAATAGAAACTAAAAAAACAATAGAACAAATCAACAAAACTGGGAGCTGGTTCTTTGA
>ML108623.1:16249-50175 GCA_003697995.1 Taxidea taxus jeffersonii
TGCTACCTAAAGCAATCTACACATATAATGCAATCACTATCAAAATCCCATCCATTTTCTTCAAAGAAATGGAACAAATAATCCTAAAATTTATATGGAACCAGAAAAGACCTCAAATAGCCAAAAGAATATTGAAAAAGAAAGCCAAAGTTGGTGGCATCACAATTCCAGACTTCAAGCTCTATTACAAAGCTGTCATCATCAAGACAGTATGGTACTGGCACAAAAACAGACACATAGATCAATGGAACAGAATAGGGAGCCCAGAAATAGACCCACAACTCTATGGTCAACTAATCTTCAACAAAGCAGGAAAGAATGTCCAATGGAAAAAAGACAGCCTCTTCAACAAATGGTGTTGGAAAAATCGGACAGCCACATGCAGAAAAATGAAATTGGACCATTTCCTTACACCACACATGAAAATAGACTCAAAATGGATGAAGGACCTCAACGTGAGAAAGGAATCCATCAAAATCCTTGAGGAGAACACAGGCAGCAACCTCTTCGACCTCAGCCGCAGCAACTTCTTCCTAGGAACAATGCCAAAGGCAAGGGAAGCAAGGGCAAAAATGAACTATTGGGACTTCATCAAGATCAAAAGCTTTTGCACAGCAAAGGAAACAGTTAACAAAACCGAAAGACAACTGACAGAATGGGAGAAAATACTTGCAAATGACATATCAGATAAAGGGCTAGTAACCAAAATGTATAAAGAGCTCAGCCAACTCAACACCCAAAGAACAAATAATCCAATCAAGAATGGGATGAGGACATGAGCACACATTTCTGCGAAGAAGACATCCAGATGGACAACAGACACATGAAAAAATGCTCCACATCACTCGGCATCAGGGAAATACAAACCAAAACCACAATGAGATACCACCTCACACCAGTCAGAATGGCTAAAATGAACAAGTCAGGAAATGACAGATGCTGGCGAGGATGCGGAGAAAGGGGAACCTTCCTACACTCTTGGTGGGAATGCAAGCTGGTGCAACCACTCTGGAAAACAGCATGGAGGTTCCTCAAAAAGTTGAAAATAGAGATACCCTATGACCCAGCAATTGCACTACTGGGTATTTACCCTAAAGATAACAAACGTAGTGATCCGAAGGGGCACGTGCACCCGAATGTTTATAGCAGCAATGTCCACAATAGCCAAACTATGGAAAGAACCTAGATGTCCATCAGCAGATGAATGGATAAAGAAGATGTGGTATATGTATATATAATGGAATACTATGCAGCCATCAAAAGAAATGAAATCTTGCCATTCTCAATGACTTGGATG
Source organism: Taxidea taxus jeffersonii (assembly GCA_003697995.1). Lineage (NCBI taxonomy): Eukaryota > Metazoa > Chordata > Mammalia > Carnivora > Mustelidae > Taxidea > Taxidea taxus. The sequence goes on from ML108623.1 coordinate 17,547, forward strand.
GAGCTAGATGGTATTATGCTTAGCGAAATAAGTCAATCAGAGAAAGACAACTATCATATGATCACCCTGATATGAGGAAGTGGAGATACAATGTGGGGGTTTGGGGGGTAGGAAAAGAATAAATGAAAGAAGATGGGATCAGGAGGGAGACAAACCATAAGAGACTCTTAATCTCACAAAAGAAACTGAGGGTTGCTGGGGGAAGGGGGGTCGGGAGAGGGTAGTGTGGTATGGACATTGGGGAGGGTATGTGCTATGGTGAATGCTGTGAAATGTGTAAACCTGGCCATTCACAGACCTGTACCCCTGAGGATAAAAACATAAATTAAAAAAATACATAAATTTTTAAAAAAGGAGATGAAAAATAAGAAAAAAACTGAAAAAATAAAAATAAATAAATAAGTAAATAAATGGCTTAAAAAAAAATTCACTCCAGTAATGAAACCGCCCTCTAGAAGGTAGTTTAAACACGTGTTTCCCACCACCTTCCCTGCCCCCCAACACATAACAAGAAGGCTAAAGGTAGTTAGCTTGGAGAGGGATTCTGTAACACAAAATGTGTGGTCTGGAGGGATCTATATGGAATTCTGTCAGCCTCTCAGGGGGAGTCCTCCCATGACTGCTGCACCTTAAGCACGTTGTGGTCAGACTGAAATGATGCAGGCAAGGAAACCTCTCCCGCAGCACACCTCTCTTTCACCAGCTCTGGCAAATCTTTCCTAGGACTGCCCTCCCCCCTCCCCCAACAGGTGCGCCCTCAGATTCCATTGGCTAGAGCCAGTCACGTGCCCATGACTCACTTCGAAGGACGATGTGAAAGCAAGTAAATGGCTCCCTCTAAACTGGGGGCTGTGCTGTGCTGGCAGGAACAAGGGGTGGGGGCGCTGTTGGGTGGACATCCAGCAGCGCCTGCTCCCGTGGAGCATCTCTGCCAGTCATGCCTGCTCCAGAAATGGGATTCACTCTGCTTGGACTCTTGTCACGTGTGCATCCAGAACCACTTCCGGGTCTGGGGGATTCGCCAGCTGATTGGCCAGGCCGGGTCACATGACCACCCTTACACCCAGCCGTTCATCCTGAATTCCATGAATGGACAGTGGGAGAGTGACTATCGGGGTGGGTTACCGGACGATGGAGGGGGACTTGTGCTGGAAATTGCAAACTGGAGAGAAGCTGTGCGAATAGATAATGATCACTTTTGAGAATACTGTCAATTTCTGAGAGTGAGTTTCTCTCCACTCTGTCATCCTCTCGGAGTGAACCCTGAAAAGACTTGTTAATGAGTTCTTTCCCTTTTCCTCTGTATTTCCCTTGTTCTCCCCCCCTCACACCTGTGCCAAATGTCCCTTTGTTAAGAGCGAATTCAGTGTCACTTTTGGCCAAGTTGAGTGCCCATTAAAGCCACAAATATCTTTAAAGACCTCACTTCCAGCCTGTGGCTCCGCAGGGCCTCTGGAGAGGTAGGTGTCCGTGTGAAGGTTAATGACATCTTCCATCTTCTATCAGAAGTTCTATTTTTGGTGTCCTAAATGGAAGACATCCAATGTTGCCTTATTCTCCCTCCCTGCCTATTAGCAGCTTTTGAAGAGTCAGAGCTGCACAAACGCTCAAAATTGCTGTGTTCTAGCATGGGCTCAGTGACACAAGCAATTTGAACGTCCGCAGCTTTAAAATGACTTGGCAGTCTGTTTATAAAATGTCCTGTGGTCTGAAAGAAGGTGAAAACATGCTGCATACGTTAGGGGTCCATTGATTGTTTCTGGGGCTACATAACCTTTGTGACAAAATTGAGAGAACGGCTCAGACCGGAGCCATCCAAGCAGCCCTTTAGAATCCTGCCTCGTTCCCAGGCCTGCTATACCTCGGGATTCCTGGGGAGAAAAATGAAAGGGAAGGAGGTTTAGCTGCAAATGCAGGGGCTATGCAACCAGGCTGGACAAAGGTTGGCGGGATTGAGGACTGTTCGTTGCACTGGTGATCCGTGCCTTTCCCTAACCCCCTCCTGGGTTAAATACAAAGGCACAAAACGCAAAGTGACATTGGGGCTCAGAGACCAGGGGACACCGTGCAAGGCGCCTGACCCGCCGTCTCCCACCACTACAGAGCTCAGCGTAACAGAGGAGCACGCATGTGGTGGCAGGAACCAGGGAAGGACCCTCTTAGCTCATCTCTTCTCCGTGAGAGGTCCCGTGTCTGTGAGCTCCTTCAGGCCAGGTCTGAGGAGTTCTCTTCCCCGGGCCAGCCACTAACTGTGACTGCCTAATTCAATAGCAACGTCCCAGGGAGAGTGGACGGCAGTTTCTGGAACTTTATATTAAACCAGGAGTGATGGATTAATAAGTGGTATTGTATATTTAACCTCAGGCATATTGGGCAACTTAGATGAAATTTTGTTTAGCAGAAAGTTCGTTTTCACTCTTTAAAATGAAAGCACGGGGTGCCTGGGTGGCTCAATGGGTTAAGCCTCTGCCTTCGGCTCAGGTCATGGTCCCAGGTTCCTGGGATCGAGCCCTGCATTGGGCTCTCTGCTCAGCGGGGAGCCTGCTTCCCTCTCTCTCTCTGCCTCCCTCTCTGCCTACTTGTGATCTCTGTCTGCCAAACGAATAAATTTTAAAAAAACTTAAAAAAAATTAAAACGAAAGCACAATTTTGTGGAATACAGCCTTTGTTTAAAAATCTAAATTTGGGGAGTGCCCGGGTCGGTGAAGGCTCTGACTTTCAATTTCAGCTCAGGTGGTGATCTCAGGATTGTGAGATCAAGCCCCATATCAGGCTCCATGCTGGGTGTGGAGCCTGCTTAAGACCGTCTCTCTTCCGCTCCCTTTGCGCTCCCCCAAAAAACCCCAAAACAGAGCAAAGCAAAAACTCTCGATTTGAGAGACACCCACATACATCAAAGAGGCGTGAAGATGTTCATCAAACGCTGTTTTGTTTTACAACAAATGTCAGGACACATGCTGGTTTCTTATTCCCCTACGTGTAACAGATTACCATGAACTTGGTGTCTTAAAACACGAATTTATTCTCCCACAGTTGTGGAGGTCAGAAGTCTGAAGCGGGTTGGCAGGGCTGCTCTAGGGGAGAATCCATTTCCCTCCCTTTTCTGGCTTCCAGAAGCTGCCTGCGTTCCTTGGCTGGTGGCCCGTCCCCCACGCTGATGCCCAGCAGCATCTTCCCATCTCTCTCCACTTCCGAGGTCACATCCCTTTGTCCTGACTCTGACTCCCCCGCGCTCTAATGAGGATCTCGAGATGACACTGGGCCCACCAGAACCATCCAGGTTACTCTTCCTATCTCAAGACCTTTGAGTTAATCACAGGTACAAAGGCCCTTTTGTCATGTAAGGTAGCATATTCGCAGGTTCTGGGGGTTCAGGTGTGGACAGTGTTGGGGGCTGTTAACTCAGCTGACCACAGAAGAACCTGCATCGACCAAGACAGACAAGATGCCGCCCTCGTACCAAACAGCTCCCAAACCCTGGGGCCTTCAAGAGTGATGGTCGATTCTCACTCATACTCCACATCCCTCTTGGGTAGGGGGGAGCTCTGTTTTATGTCATCCCCCTCAGGGACCAAGTGAGGGTGGCGAATCAGGCAGGTTTTTAGCATTGGCCTTGAAGTGAGACGTGGGACTTGTGCTCACATTTCGTTGGTCAGAGTAAGTCAGGTGACCACGACTGCCTGCAGAACAGGGCAGAGAAGGGCGGTTGCACTGGCTTCCTGGAGCAGGAGACTGGAAATGATCTGAAACAAAAGTGTGGCCATCTCACAACCCAGATGTGCATCCCTCCGAGGAGGCAGTGTGACCTGGGGTTTTTCTGCACTGTGTACCATTCAGCAGACATGGGGGTGAGGGACCTATGGGCCACCAGGTGGACAGACCTCTAATGTATGTATCCTAGGGAGAGAAATCAAAGGGCCGGAACTCATGTGATGGGAAGGACAGTTTGTATAAACATGTGCCCACAAAAATACCATCTTGTCTCTGTAGAGAGTCATGTCTGTGGTACCTGGGAATCCGTTCTGGAACTAGCCTAGTGAGAGCAGCACGGTGACCACCTCTAAGCAGGAGGGGCCAAGCCCAGGACAGGGAGGGAAACTACCTGTATTTATAAGGTTTTCATTTTTTAAAAAAGAGGGGTGCCTGGGTGGCTCAGTCGGTCAAGTGTCTGCTTTCGGCTCGGGTCATGATCCCAGGTCCTGGAATCGAGCCCCACATTGGGCTCCCTGCTCAGTGGGGAGTCTGCTTCTCCCTCTGCCTCTTCCTCTCTCTCTCTCTGTCTCTCAGGAATAAATAAATAAATAAAATCTTAAAAAACAAGGAGACCAGATTTAATATTTCTTATTTAAATAAGAATTAATTTTAACTTGATTTTTCCAGAGCCTGAGGAGAACACAGAGACCCTGACTCCCAACCCAGGGCTTCACCCAGCACCCAAAGCCCCAGCCTGGGGCAGGAGTGCCAAGATTCATCCCAGCCACATACCTGCTCTGTGTCCTTGGGCAAGTCGGTTGCCCTCTCTGTGCTGCGGTTTATTTTTTCACCTATGAAATAAGATAAGGTGGTAAGAATTTTCCAGCACGTTCCATTGCCCTTCCCTGTCCTCTTCCAAGGATTGAACTAGATGTCACATATGAAAGCATTTTGCACAATTTTGTATAAAGCACACTAGAAATTATTTTATTATTAAGTAATACATTGGAATCTAAGTGTTAATAATAATGAGATGATAGTTATCCTTAATCATCCAATTGCATTACTAACATTATTGATAATTATTATTAACCTATCTAAAAGCATGATATAAATGGGTAACTGGAATAACGCTCAGGTTGAGAACATTGACCTCTCTGAGACAAACCACCTTGTCTATAAACTCAGCTACTGCCGGGCTAGACTCTCTGAATGAAAGTGCATTTACCCAAGGAGCCACTGCCCTGGCCAGGAACATTCCGTGAGCTTCTTGTGTCTGCACAGGTAGAAGCAGCTGAGACTCTGCACAAAGGTGATTCCTAAGAACCCCTACGGGCCTCACCTAGGAAGGGCTGAGCCTGGCATTTTAACGGGGAACCCCCCCCCCAACCTGGGAGGAAACAACTTAGGGCTGCAGCTGCCTCAGATCTCCTTGGGCTTGGAGATAAAAAGGGGTCACAAGGGAGCTCTACCTAATTTAATCATCCTCAGTCCTTCCCCATTCACTCTCCTTCTTCTTCTTCTTTTTTTTTCTTATTTCACGCGGGGGTGGGGTGCGGCGGGTGTTGACAGTGAGCCGATGCACCTTCTCCTTGATTCTGAATAACGTCCCCAAATCCCAGGGGCGGCATCTGGCCACATGGAGTCTGGGTCCTGTGTGGCACAAATGGCTGGTGGAGGGGCAGCTGCCAAGGCGGATAGGGCCTGTGTCTCCTGTGCTCAGCCCCTTGCCCCAGCCCACCTGGCTTCTCTCTACCCAGGACCTGCCCAGCACCAAGGGCATTGGAGCGGGCCACCTCTGGGTTAGAAGTGGCTTCCCGCAGCGGTGATGTCAGAGCGGGCCCTCCAAGTGTGGGGCAGAGCCCAGGGGAAGGGTCAAAGCTCGTGACTAAAAAGCACAAACCAGCGGGCGGATGACACCCAGTTAGAAGGATTATGTATGCCCCAGCCGTCATTTTAAAAGTGTTCTTTTAATTTTGAAATATTTTGAACAGATAAAAATAAACTCAGCTAAGTGTTAAAAGTTAAAGAAGAGGCTGATTTAGAGATGTGAAACGATTCACACCCTTGATATTTCTGTTAAGTTCTGGGATCCTTTGAAGAGAAGCTTGCTGATAAGAGTTTCTACAATTTCATTAACTCTCAGGAGACAACTAATATAAATGTGATCATCCTCTTTCTAATTCTTTTATTTTTAATTTTTTAAAAAAATTTATTTATTTGAGGGAGAGAGAGAAGATACACGTGGGGGGAGGGACAGAGAGACAAGGAAAATCTCAACCCCCAACAGTGCAGGACCCAACATGGGACTGGATCTCACAACCCTGGGATCATGACCTGAGCAGAAATCAGGAGTTGGCTGCTTCACAGACTGAGCCACCCAGGTACCTCCTCTTTCTTCTTCTTTTAAAAGAAATCAAGTGCTTTGCCTCCCGCCCCATCCCCTGCCTCTATGGCATTTGGGTTCTGGAGAAGAGCCCCCATCTCAGGACCTGCAGAGAATTCCTTTTCCACTGTCCCATGTCATCTGTTATGTGGCATCAGGCTGGGATGATGACCACTAGCTGTGTCCTCTTTCAAGTAATGGCGGCCGTGTCCTGCCTGATGCTGGGAACTTGGTAGGTGGTTCCCTCCTGCCTGGCTCTGGGGTGGGCCTCTCATGGGATACCTGGTCTCCAAGTCCCTCCAAGCTGCCGTGGCATCAATCTTTCAGACCTCCCAGATTTAGGGCTTGGGGTCCTGCTATTGTTAATGTCCCAGATCTAAGTCGTCACTGATCCAGTAAGCCAACAACTAGGGGATAGAGCACATAGAAGCAGACGCGCCAGTGTGAGGTCACGCAGTGGACCTTATGATTCTGGGGACAGGCAGCTTGGGTTTGAATCCTGATTCTGCTGCTTCACTATAGGAGCTGGGGCAAGAGACGCCCCCCCCCCCCCGCCCCCGCTAGATGCCCCAGGCCCTTGTCTGCGAAGTAGGAGAGTAACAGTATCTACCCCATGGGCCTGATAAGTGGCTTCAGTGAGATACTTCTGAGAAGCAGGCTTGCAAGAGGGGACATACCATATAAGATTTGTCAAGAAAACGCCCAAGTTGTTTTGTCTCCTGTGTGTTATTGAACCCCCAGTGGGCCCTAAAGCAGACAGAATTCTCATTGCTGTTTTCCCTTCTTCAACCCGGGGAGAGGGCAGATGGGGTCCCCACCAAGGGCCACGCAGCTGGGGTGCTGGCAGCTGGACTCCAGGCGGAGTCCTGGACGCGACTCCACAGCCGTGACTTTCCCAGAATGTGCTTCCCTCCTGCTCCCCCGCCCCCACGTAATTCCATCACTCTAAAAAAATAAAGAACAGAGTCAGGCTGGGTAGCTGGATGCCCTCCGCTCTATATATTTTCCAGCATCTGCTTCATAAACCGTTGGACGCCCATGTTAATTTTCCTTGTTGCTGTTAAACCTCGCCTTCCAATTATGCAAAATGTTCAGGCATGGCAGCCCCTTGTTACCGGGGCCCCATCTTCGGCTGACATTTGCTGCTGTGTATCTTGGCCTTGACTGACACAGCTAGTGACTTCTCACGTCGGCCTCATTTTCTTCAAAGTGCAAATGACTCCATGACCAGATGGGTGTCTGGGGGGCCCAGGAGCTCTTTTTAATGGCTGCGGGGTAGGCAAAGGAAAACTTACTGAAAAAAAAAAAAAAGAAAAGTCAGAGCTAAAACTCTAGGTTTACTTGGTTTCTTCAAAAAACATAAAGGTTGGGAGAAACTTAAAAAAAGGTTTCATGGAACTCTGTGGTTTGGCTCTTCTCCTTTTATGGACACTCCAAAGTTCATGTGGCCCATTTCACTTGGCATCTGAGGCTCCCGTGATGGCTCTGTTATGCCTGGTTTCCCAATTAAACCCTGAATCATTCATTCATTCAAGACCTAGTTGTGACCATCTGTTAGGTTTCAGTCACTGTTCTAGCCTTGATGTATAAAGCGGAAGATTGATGAAAGAAAGACTTGACACTCTGGAGCTCACCTTCTGGTCAAAGACCATCAATAAAAAGATGACATGCATCTAGTACAAATCAGGAGATGGCTGGTGCTAAGAAGGAAAGTGTGGCAGGGAATGGTGGGGTTGAGGTGCAAGGGGGGCTCCTTAGAGGAAGCTGATATGGAACAGAGACCTGAAAGCTGGGAAGGAAGAAGACAGGCTAATGTCTGGGGAGAGAGTGTATTCTGGGCAGTGAGAACAGAAAGTGTAAAGGCCCTGGGGCAGGAGAATGTCTGGCATGTCTGAGCAGCAGAGACTGAACAGTGTGGCCACAGCAGAGTGAAGGACGGAGACAGGCGCACAGAAAAAGCCAGAAGGGTGGGGAAAATCAGAGCACAGCAGGCCGTGTAGGCCATCATGAGGATTTGGATTTTACCTGAGTGAGGAGGGCTTTGGAGGAATTTGAACAGAGGAGAGTGTATTAGTTTTCTGTTATTTTGTAATTCATTACTTTATAGCAAATGACCACATATTTAGTGCCTTAAAACAACACAAATTCATTTTCTCAGTTTCTGTGGCCTGGGATTCAAACACTTTCAGCCTGATCCTCTGCTCAGGGTCTCACAAAGATAAAGTCAGGATGTCAGCTGGTTACAACCTCATCTAGAGTCTGCATTAGGAAAAGGTCTGCTTCTACTCCCTCAGATGGTTGACAGAATTAATTTCCTCCTGGTTGAAGAACAGGGGTCCCTATTGTCTTGCTAAGTGTTAGCCAGACACGAGCTCTTGGAGATCAACCTCAGGTCCTGGTCACCTGTCTCTCCTCCATCATAGCTCATGTCTTCTTCAGGAACATCCTAGCTCCTTTAAAGGGCTCACCAGATTACATGAGGCCCACCCGAATTCTCACCATTTTGATTAATTCAAAGTCAATGGATTAGTCACCCAATCATAAGGGTGATATCTCACATCTTCCCAGTTTCTGTCACACTCTAGGGGAAGGGATTACATACCAGAGAGGCAGGATTTTGGGGCCTTCCTGTGACAGAGTGAGCAATTTGACTTATAAATAACATGGTCACTCTGACCATCGTGTTAAGAGCAGACTGGTGGAAGGCCCGGGGCAGGGGGCAAGGGCAGATCCGGGAGGTCAGTGAGGGAGGAGACAGTTGTAACAGTGGCTTTGACCAATGCTGTAGGCATGGGGTGACAGAAATGGCCAAAGCTTTGCTGTAGAGGTTGTGGAATGGATTGGATATTTTTGTAAAATGGATCGACGGAGAAAAATGAAAGCCTGATGTGGGTCTTGGGGATGGCTCCAAGCTCGTGTGGTCTGAGAAACTCAAGTTTTAAGCTGTGACAGCTTATTGAATTTATCAAGAAGTCTACAGGTTTCCAAAGGGTTAGTTTTGTGCTCATGGAACTTGAGGCAGACGTTTTCTCCTGCTTTGCAATTTCTTCATAAAAATAGCAATATATTATCTATGCAGATGGAACATGTGTCATTAGGGTCCCAAATAGCCATTTTCATCTGTTAGGAAACAGTATAGAAAAGAAAATGAGATTGCCTTCAACTTCATCAGGAGCTGTTCCCCTTTTTTCCCCACCTCTTGGTTCCTGAAAAAATTGCAGTACGAGACAATCAGCGACAATAATTTGGGGAAGAGCTACAAACAGGCCAGGAATTGGCTCGCCTTACTGGTTTTGACTTGAATCAGATGGAAGACAGATGAGTTGAATCAGGTCTGTTATGCAGCACAAAGTATCACGACGTCACACGGAGCAATAAAGGTGCAAAAATTGAGCAGAAACATATGTTCTTCAGAAATTAGCTGTTAGCTACGTGCCTTTCTCTCATTGATGTTATTGCTCCAAAATCCAATATTATCCGAGGGAAAGGCAACAAGGCCACTGGCTGTTGGATGGTGAGCTCTCTTACACTTCATCAGATCCACTCATGAACTTGACACCTGGTTTCCCCCACTTAGGAAGACCAGAGGAATGATAGCTTTTCCTTACAGCGCGTTAGGGAAGAAGGGCCAGCTTGGCGGGCTGACCACGGGGCGTGTGGCCATTCAGTACTGGCAGAATGTCAGCACAACGTTCTGGGTTTCTCCAAGTACGAAAGACAGATGGCTACATCCAACACCACCCCTCTGGACTCTGGCGCACATGACTTCCTCCCATGACCATGAGATGTTTCCTGGCAGATGAAATGGTGCCTTTGCTACCTGTCTTTCTTCTCTTTGCAATATGATGCTGCTGTGCTAATTTCAGATATGACTCTGTTAAGGAGGCACCTGGTGATACAGTGTACATCGGGAACACGTCTTATCAAAAGTGGATGCTGCCAGAGCCCCCTCCCTCCCTCAGAGAAGCCTGCAGTGGGTGGAGGGCGGGGGGAACAGAGCTCTTTGTTCCATCCCCAGAGTCTCCCTGACACGAAGATGAGGGGTTTCCAACTCTAAGGCTCCTGGGCTGAAGCTCTAATAGTAGAGGGACAGAAAGTAGCTCAAATATTAAACGATGGCTGGCCTGACATTTTTACTTGAAGGGCTGGAATTTTTCAGTCGATGCCAGAGGAGGGAAGAGGTCAAGTCCACTGGCTCAGCAAACCCTCATCTCTAAGTGTTAACTGAACAGAGGCAAACCCTGAATGTGAGCACAATTCAGAGAGGCCGCTGAGCAGGTGGGCTTCGGTGTCTTGTGCTTAATTGTGGTTTTAGGTGTTTATGTCTCCTACTAAGACAGTGAGTGCTGGAGGAAGGGACCTGTGCCCTAGTGCCTTACTGATCCAGGATTTCTCCACGTCCAGAGCAGAGCTGGGCTCCTCCGACGCTCAGGACTTGTGGCGAGCCGGTGTCCTGGTCTGAATGGGGAGGTCCCAGAGTGCGCCCGCTCACCTCCTTCGTCATCGACAGCGGCCCCTTCCAATCCCGCCAGTTATTATGCCTCAGAACTGCCCTCTTGCTCAATTAAGCAGAACGCTTAATTGCAAGGATATGGAGTGGCTTTATCAAGAGGTAATGTCTTGCCTCAGGTGATGAAAAAGTTATTCACAAGTAGGGGGTTGGGATATAAGTCAGGTTTGCCCAGTATGGTCCCCGTTTATGCCTGTTGTTCTGGCGTAATTGTCCAGAGTGACCCTTTTGCTCTCACATGTGTCCCATGGACAGTACATTATACGGTCAGCTTAGATGCTTGTCGGGTACCACTGCGTTCAGACATCAAATTCAATGGTGATCAGGAAACACAGGTCTTGGCTTCACTCTCCAAGACCAGGTGAGGTAGAATGGTCCTGGGGACCCTTTTTTGGGGGGAGGGTTGGTTTCAAACAATGGGCTACGGTGGGCCCGTTTTCTAGTAGCTTTCACAAAAGCCCAAGATGAAATTGATTGGATCAGCTTAGGTCATGTGCCCATCCCATAATGAATTCCGGTTGCCAGGGCAACGCCCGTGCTGTTCCGTTTAACCTGGCTCGTTCGTCCCACCTCCCGAGTCTGGGGTGCCCTTCCCTGCACACCACATCGACTGGATATTGACTGCGGGCAAGAGTCTTCTAAGTGAAAATCAAGTTGTTGTTGTAAACCGCCCCCAACAGAATAGGGGCCCTTTTGAGACAGGGGTTTCTGTTCCTGTTGTTCAATGTTCTACTTTGAACATCTAGAATAGTACTTGTTTATAGTAGAAGTTCTTTAAATAGCTGTTGAATGAATAAACACCGAGAAGACAAATTGCAAGTCTTCTCAAAGCAGCCTCTTGTATAAAATATGAAACACTTCATCGCAGCAAATGCTCCATGAAGCAGCCTTGAAATAAAGGTAAACACAGTGACCTTCCCCACGATAATCATCCTTCGGTGTGGGAGAAACATTTGAAACCGTTGACCTGTAGCCCACGTGGTTCTCTCATACACTGATAGTACAGACCCTCCCCACATCTCAAGCACTGGACTCTCCCAGGCCATGTTTACAACAATCCCAGTGATATTTACGAGCCCTGTTTACAGGAGGATAGTCCCTCTTCTGGTCAAATCAGGTTGGGGGGTAGGAAAGAACTCACAGGAAGCTGGTGTCTCACAGCCTTCCCCGTGAACCGCACATGCTGGAGGATTTTCTCATTTGAGCTAATAATGAACTCTGCTTCCTCCTGGGAGTTTAGCTGAATCGATTACTAGAAGCTCTTCAAGGGCAGGGATGACATCACTCTGTTCCTTGCACAGTGCCTGGCACCCAGAAGGGGCTGGAAAATGTGACCTTGTAGCTGAGAAGGTGAATTGGATCTGCTGTACCCCCCCATCCTTGGCACATTCCCTGAACAGCTGTATCCATCAGTCAGGGTCTTGTGGTTGCAGACAATAGAAGCAGGCTTTGGTCAGCCGTATCAAAACAAGAATCTATGGAAGGATGTGGGTGTTTCTGGAAACAACAAGAAGGACTGGGGAGCGGGCTCTGTAGGACAAAAACTGGGTTAGTCCTGGGGCACAGGGGTCAGGAACTCCTGGGCAATCTCTTTTGGGCTTGTGTTTTGGGGTAATGACCCCAAGTCATCCTTATTTCTTATGTCAGTCATCCCAAGATAAAATTTCATGGGAGGGAAGTTTAAGCTTTAGTCTCATGTCCACCCTCTGGCCAGAGCAACAGCAGAATGTGTGTGGAATCCTTAAGGGAAAATTGAGGTCCCAGGGTGGAAGAGTGGGAAACTGAGGCTGGCCAGCCTTCAGCAGCAGAACACCCCCCCCCCCCCCCCCGCCAGCCAATTTCTACATTACCCATCTAGGGATCCTTGGAGCCTTGGATGTGCCTGGCACTTAGTAGGTCTTCAGAAAATGTTGACTGCGCCCAACTTGCTTTTCCCTCTGAGTTGGAATTGTGTATCATTGATTTCTGTTTCTTCAGTGGCCAGCTGAGTTCTGGACACAGAATGGAGCCCAATACGCGTTTGTTGAACAGATGCCTCTATTCGAGGGGAGAAAGCTCCCATCAGACCGACATACTTATCTTTGAGGGACGGGAGAGAATTCCACAGGTGTTCAGAAAAAAATATTCCAAACTCGGGAATAAGACATAAAGATGATTGTGAGATCTTTTCCTGTCAGGGTTGAGGGTACTGTCACACACCCATGAGAAGGGACATCTGACACTAAGGAAATGGGACTTCTGATTTCCTATGACTGTTGGCTATAGCCCAGATGTTTCACAATGCTGGAGAGGTAGAGGTTAACGGACAGAAAAATGGCAACATACAAGGAGTCCTTTTCTGTTCTGTTAGTACTAAAGATCACCCCAAAGTGGTAGTAGCCCAGGGAAAACCTGCAGTGGTGTATCTCACTTAACATTGTACTGTACCATCCGTGTTTCCCTGGCCAGAACACTTGCTTGCAGATCCCACTGTGAATCAGCTATGCCATCCCAGTAATAACTTCACTGAGATGTTAAATAGATTTGACAAATGATCATCACGTAATACAATTCATCCAAATGATGTTTTTAACATTTTGAGGATTATACTTTGACACACGCATGTGTACACACATACACATTCTCTCTCTCTCTCTCTCTCTCTTTCCCCTGGGAAACTAGAATCTTTCTCTTCTAAAACAGAAAGGCTTTCATTACATGAAAATCACACATTCATGCCAGAAACACCTTTTCCTGGAATAACATCTGGAATTTATACTGTGACTTTCCTCGACCAAACATTAGCTCTGGCCTCCTGATCTCAGCATCGGGGAGTTGGGAATTTAACACTGCATTTTGTCATCTCCCCTGTGCCAATTTTTGAGTGTTGTAGCTGTGGTCAAGAGCAGAGCTGGGAAGGTAGGCTCAGAGAATAACTGGGGAGGGCACATTTGCCATGCTGTGTGATATTCCAGAGCCTTTAGAAAGCCCTTCTCCATTCAGGGGAATATTTCTGTGTCTGCACATCCTGAAAGGAGAAGCCAGTAACCCACCTTCCCAGTCTCCCCCACGGCTGGAAAGCAGGCATGTGATGGGGATCCCTCTGATGAGCTGAGGACAAAGACTTGAGTGACGAGGAGAGAGGTGGGTGAGGGGTGGCAGTGGGCAGAGTGCATTCTGGAGAGGGTTTTCGAGAGATCGGGAGTTCTCAGAAGCTACCCAGAAAGCAGAAGGCTGTCCTCTGTACCCCATGCTCAGCGCCAGTGACAGGAGCTGCAGGCTCTATGCCCAATGCCCAGGGCGAGGAGCCTGCCTTGTTCCTGGTTACAACCTCCGAGTCTGATTCTCTGGCTTTGTGGAGATCCTGGGAGCCACTAAATAAATTCCTTTCTGGCCTAAACAAGGAAAGGGGTTCGAAATATGCCCCCTCTTAATATGTCACTTTGACCTATTGAGGCTTCTGAGCTGAAGGAATTTGAAAAAGTGCAGAGGCAGGAAGGGCTCTCCAACTGCCCATTTCTGCCTAAAAGCAGGTCATAAAATTTCCAATGAGAAAGATGTCCTCCCTGAAGGGAGAAGAGCATTCTTATCGCCAGAGACTGGGAGTCAATGCCGAAATGGATCTGTCCAAACAAACCTACTAACATAACCTACATCTTCCATTCGTTTTCCCGATATACCTCCTAGTCACTGTCCCACAATCCATTGCCCCTAGTCCAAGCTACTTTGTCTTGTCACATCCCTACTATTTATCATTCTTTGTTTAAAAAGGGGTATAAGCTTTGGGGCCTAGTGGCCAACCGCTTGCTTTGTTGACAAGGCCTCTAAACTTTTACCCTGTGATTTAAGCAGTATCTCAATTCTAATTATTCTTGAAATTCCATCCAGCTCTTTGACTTCCTGATTCTATGATGCTTCTTAACAAGTGCATGCAATCGAAGGTTATCTGAAGCTTGACTTGCATCAGTCTTAGAAGAGTCACAGTGAAATCTCCAGGGATTAGCATACCCGCCACCTGGCATGCCAGCAGGGGTTGGCAAATTGAAAATATATAGATTCAAACATTTGATGATCAGGAAATTACTCCTGAGATGAGCTTTCTTGTTATTGATTCAAAGAAGGATTTGTTATTATGGCAAAATGAAAACAATGCATTATAATTTGATGTTTTCTGTGCAGATGGAAAAGTAGCGGAAAATATCTGTCATTTCAGTTCAAGGGAGGACCCACTTTGCAAAAGAAGAAATGTACACACTATCACATCAGGAAGTAAAGGGAGTATCCTCTGCCATCCTCAGGATACAACACGGCTTCATCAGCCTGGAAATCTCTTCGTGCAGCCCCTTTGTTGCTCACCCCTCATTTATCCCCCCAGCTGCTGGCAACCACAGGTCTGATCTCCAAACTCTGGAGCTTCCATCTCAAGAATGTCCTATCGATGGCATCCTATGGCATGTGACTTTTTAAGCCTAGCTCTTCTTCCTTAGTAGAATGTCTGTGAGATTCCTCCAAGGTATGCATCAACAGAAGCCCCCTTTTTATTGCTGAATAGTATTCCACAATATGGGCACATGGCAATTTGGGTGTGTTTCTGTAACCCGCTCACTCCTATTGGGATCGTTCCCACTGCTTGATTCATATGAAAAACCCCATGAACACTGATGTCCACATGTTTGCATGGACACGTGTTTTCACTTGTTGTGACTTGCGACTGGAAAATATACAGGGAATGTTTTGTTACTAAAAATAGTGTGAGTACATGTGGTTGGGAGGGAGCAAAATCAACACGTGTCTTCTACACTGAGCCAAGTGTTGTTGTTTTTTAATAGAATAAAGTCAGTTTGGGTGGTTTATCCTTACAGCTCACCAACTCTCATCTCTTTATAGCTCATTCGTTATGAGAACAAAAGCAATGGGAGCTCTTTTGATTTCTACAGTTGTGGTTAAAACATGTTGACCAGCCTCCATGTAGAACACATTTTCTCTATGTTTTCTCCTCCCACTTCTTAATGGATTTAAGATGAAATACAGTCACAGCGTGGGTGACAGTTATGGAGCTCAGATAATCCCCCAAATGGCACCATGCATCCAAGCCTCACTGGTTTATTCCTACCTGTCACTAGACTTTATTTCTAAATTTAGATCTCTCTCTCTTTTTAAAAGATTTTATTTTATTTATTTGACAGAGAGAGAGACACAGTGAGAGAGGGAACACAAGCAGGGGGAGTGGGAGGAGAAGCAGGCCTCCCATCCCAGGACCCTGGGATCATGACCTGAGCCAAAGGCAGACGCTTAACAACTGAGCCACCCAGGTGACCCAGTTTAGATCTCTTTTGACACAGCCATTAAAGTGTCCATCCCTGATGTCAGCACTTTTAAATGCTTCTTTCCAGTGCATCAGATTCAATATTGGGGAAATAGTACTGATTTGCCCAAGTCAGCAGTTATTGCCTCTGTGACACTTCTAATTTTTTTTTTTTTTTTTTTTTTTTTGCCTGGAGGAAACTTGAACAGCAATCATCTTTTGAGCAAAAGTTTAGAGGGATTCATGGGCTTTCAATGTGCCCATCTAGGATATGGTGGGGGAAGATACTGGGTGTAGTAATCAGGACGGGCGAGGAGATGTTGCAGTAACGACACTGAACTCTCCATTGGCTTAACACAAGTCTTCTCACTGCCGCGGTGCGTCTAAGGTGGGCTATTTGGGGGGCTCTGATCATCGCAGTCACTCAGTAGCCCAGTCGGATGGGGGCTGCACTATCTCGGTACACGCCCCCGGGAACGCCCCCGGGGCACAGGAAGGGAGCAGAGCAAATCACAATCCTGCTCCTGCTGGGACAAGGCGCTTGTCACTTTTCTAGGATTTCATTGGCCGGGAGCGGTCACGTGTCCGGAGGCGGGTCTGGGAATCCGAGCCTCCTGTGGGCGGGGAAGAAGTGGGGAGGCGGGGATATTGGTGAGCCCCGGCAATGTCTGTCCAGAAGACCTTGGGGCGTGCAGAGGGGAAAACTGACTTCATAAACAACTTTACTCATGTGATGATTTTCTCTTTGACTCTGGATCTCAGCAAATTGTTGGGTCTCCGTGTTGATGGACTAAAGGGAGGTATTATTTGAGGTTGGGCATTTTTGTGCACTCACTATCTCTATAATCTTATTTTTGTCTGCACGAAGCCATTAGCGTACATATTCTGGGCTCGGAGCCAAGATGAGTCATTTTGTCTGTTTCCTCATCTCCATGGTGCCCTGGCCCTTGCCAGAACCAAACAGCCATCCCAGCCAGGAACTGCGCCAGGGATCCTAAATCCCCCCCAAGCCTGGTGGTGGGTCACCCCTCCTGCTTGGGTGATGGAGTCCACCCTCCACAAACGCCACTGGCAGGGCCAGACGCCAAGGACAATGCCACTTGATGAATCTGATAAGTGACACTTGATGCCCTGCCCAGATCAACTTTTCATCACTTTGGAAAAGGGATGGGCTTGGGACCTTTCAGTCTCCCCGAAACCCTCAGGCATGCCTTGGTTATTATTGGGTGGGATTACTGTAACACTCTGCTGGGAGGACCCCACCCCTGCTTCAGGCTACGTGAAGGTTGGAGAGGCAGAAAAAGCAAAATGAAAATGTTAGATTTCTACTGGGGATTAAGAGGCACTCAACTCTAGCCAAGTTTTATTTTTCCTATTCTCAGGGAAGAAAGAAACAGTGCAACCTGAGCTCTCCCACCCTCTACAGCATTCCATAAATGTAGGAATTAAGGGAAGAAGAAGGAAAAAAAATCTAAAACAAAACCAAACAATTTGGGCAGGCAGCCAGAATTCCTTTGCCTGAAATGTTCCAGTTTTCTATAACATTGAGGTTAGCACACACGGGTTTCTAAGACCCATCTCTGGTGTGAATGAGGGATGAATCTGGGAGACCGAGGCCCCCTAAAAGTGGCAAATAAAAGAAAATGCAGCCTATCAACCAGCCCAAATTTGCTCTACCAACCATCACAAATTTAATCAGAATGTTTGCTCAGTAAAATAACCATGTTGACCAATTCTTCTTACTTTGAAAAAGGCAGTTTCGAATTCACATGGCTCTGGTCTAGACTCATGTAGTCATCCGCAACTATTTCTAGGTATAAACATTTTCATTGAAGAAAACCCCAATATAAAAACTCAATTTGTGAAATAAACCAGAAGCAAGAGCTGGACTGGGGATGAGCCCTGCTCCCACACCCACCCCAGCCATTGCCTCTGAATCCTGGAGACACAGTTCACACATTTTAAGAATCTTTGGTACAGACTGAGGGCAGAGCGCATTAGAGAGCATTTGGATGTTTCTAGGGAAGTTCTGGAATGTCACAATGACTGATGGCTGATGTCCTTTCTCACATTTAGTGTGTGGGATCAGAATGCTACCGTATGACTTGCCATGGAAGAGACAAGTCCTCACAGTAAAGAATTGTCCTACCCAGATATCCACACAGCCCTTGTGAAAGGAGATAGAAATACAGGCCTTCCCTGCCTTTCAGGGGGGAAAGCTTTTAGCCTCAGTTTCCCTGTCTGGAGGAGCATGGCACTCCTCCCACTGTAGAGAACAGCAGGCCAGAAACATCTTGCCCAGCCTCCATTGTCTCCAACAGTGTCCATGGGACGCAAGTCTGACTAATGTAACAGGAGAGTTCATTTATTCTGGGGTCTGGAGAACCTTCTAGGAAGGTTTTCATCTTCAATAAAACGGATGCACAAGAAGAAACTCTTATTTCCTGGCTTTGAAAAGAATTGGTTGGGACAAGATGGCTAGGACAGAAGCAGCCATTCTGCAATCATGAGGAAATGTGCTTAAGAACCAAGCCAAGCCTGCCGGTAGGGCAGAGCAGAAAGACAAATGTAGTTAAGCTAAATCAATCATCACTTCTGTCACAGGGGACAATAAATATGCTTCTTTAAGTTTGTGTTAATCAGATATGTGGTTACTGACATCCAAGCATAGTTGAGTGAATATATTTTCCCACTTCAGATTCATCTAATATAGAGCAGAGCTCCAAGGGAATATTCTGCACATATATTGACACTTTGATTTTCATTGGGGTTTTTCTTGTTGACTCAGAGGCTGTATAAACCTTTCCCAACATTGCAATTGATCTTCCACTTCTGCCTGGGGGTAGTTGTCTTTGTTCCGTTACGTACTGCAGGAGCTTCTAGTTATTAGCAGCCATTCTAGACTTAGTCTTCAGAATCTTTTATCTGTTAGGCTGGCGCCAGCACAACCAGGAATATTCCGTGATAGGAGGTGGCATTTGTTCCCCCTCCCTTTCTCTCTCCTTCTGGTAGAGACCTGTGTATGGCCCCAGGAGATGCAGGGAGGATGGGAGCTTGTGTGGTGTCTAATACAAGCCTTTCTCTTCCCTCCTGGTTGCCCAATTCTGAGCTCTGTTGCACCCGCAGAGACAGACCCACATCGCTGTCCAGGGAAGCCCCTGGCTACAGGGCAGGCTCAGCCATCCCACCTGGGAAAGAGCCCCGAGGTCAGGAATCTGTGTGGATGGAGACATCAGCCTGCGGGACCTGAGGAGGACTCAGGGTTCTGCCACCCCAGCCCCAAGTTAGAGCCAGGGCAGGGACACTGGGTCCTACTGCACTTCTCTCCGTGAACATCAGAGCCCCTGTGTCCTCCTGCACAGACCTGGGGGCCCCTCGCAGATCCCAGCATGGATGGGATCTGGCCATTGATCTCTGGTTCTGTGCGGCTGGACGATGTCCAGGTCCCCGTGGGGAGACGGCTGCGCCTGCAGCTCCTTCCTGAATCCTGACTGATGATCAATAGACAAATTACAATGCAACCCAGCGCTGTGGTGGGGAGGGCATCTTCACTCCCCGGCAGCACAGCACAAATAACCACAGGGATCCTGAGAAGTGGAGCAGGGGTGAGTCAGCCGCTGGTGGAATGAGCGAGGCCGTTCACAGTCAGGGGTATCTAAGAAAGACACGCAGATGCAGGGGACAGAAATCATCTCAGAGCAAAGCAGACAATGCCCTGGCCAGGGGTTGTACACTTGCAGCCTGATGTTTTTTTAAAGCATTATTTTATACATCCAGAAAATTGTTAGGTAACAAAGCCTCTGGGTACTCACTGCTCTTTGATCAGAAATCTGACCTCAGAAGTGCACTTGAACCTTCCCATTACTAACGAAATTAGGGGAGTGGCTACTTCTTGGGGAGAGGGAGGGAAATCCATGGGATTTATACTTTTAATAATTTGTTTATACTCCCAAATGTTATGTATATTACTTGGCATAAATGGTATTCTTCTGCAATCTACTTAGTTTTTTTTTTAAGATTTAAAAAAAAAATTTGACAGACAGAGATCACAAGTAGGCAGAGAGGCAGGCAGAGAGAGAGGAGGAAGCAGGCTCCCCGCTGAGCAGAGAGCCCAATGGGGGGCTCGATCCCAGGACCCTGGGATCATGACCTGAGCTGAAGGCAGAGGCTTTAACCCACTGAGCCACCCAGGCGCCCCTGCAATCTACTTAGTTTTACTTAATATAAGGTCTTTGAGCTGGATTCTTGTTGATACCTACTTTTTCTCATTTATTTTAATCTCTGTCCCCATGCTGTTGTCTTCAGTCAATGGATATTCAAGCAGACTCTATGTGTTTCACTATCACAGACAAAGCTGCAATGAACATTCTGGGGTACCGGTCCTTGGGCATTTGCCCAAGACTGTCACTCAGGTATTTATCAGGAAGAGGAAGGGGCTTGCTTTTCTGGGCAAATAAGAGAAGAGGTAGAGTGGAGGTGGGGACCCAGAGGACAGGCAGGCCATTGTGTCTGACCTTTTGGGCCATCCCCACTTTTGATAAAACCTCTGGATTTTCTTTTGGAGAGTGACCCTTCCCCATTAGGTGCAGCCTTGGTGGGACTATTTGATCAAGATGGCCTTCCTGTCCCCACAAGCCAGAGTGGCCATATGATCCTAGCTGGGTCAGTAGGTAATTTGTATCTCTAGGTGATAGAATCTGAAGGGAAAAATGCAGTCTGAAAATGACTAGACCCACTGTGGTGTTCTGAAAAAATCATCTATATTTCCTCTTTGTGGAACCTCAGACATGACTCAATTCTTGCCTTTACCTTCCTTTTTTGAGCTAATCCACTTCCTTCCAGGAACTCCTTTCTTTGCTTAAACTGGCTGGACCCAGTGCCTGTGGGTTGCACCCAAAGATCCCTGACTGATACAGCCATCCAGGGGATATACCAAGGGTGGAGGATGGGAGAGTCTTCCTCTCACCGTGTTCACAGCCCTACCTTGAACCATTCAACCTTGAAGAGGTGGGTGGGCATGACCCCTTTGTCGGGTAGCTAATCCCAAAGTAGGAAAATTCATTCCCAGCCATCAACTCCCATTTATCCAGCACGGGTATTGAACTAGGCACTGTGTTGACATGGAAGACGTATTCCTCACCGTTGGAGGGGCCCCTATAAAAGCTTGAACTGAATTCTCATGAGGGACCACAGATCATCACACTGAGAAAGCTCCCTTATGTGGACATTTTCCCCAGGAAGGCAATGTCTATCTATGGCATGTCTCAATTCCTTCTTCTGCAGAGGTCTTGTACCACACTTGGTTTCCACTGAGAGATTATTCTGTGTTCGGCATGTCTCAGGGACTGGGGAGAAGGAATAGTCTCATTTTCTAAGGCAGATAAGATATTTCATAAATGCATGCCAACATGTGAACTCACCGGTCACTGCTGCATCAACAGACCCCGTAAACAATAGGTCAGTGATTTCAAATCAATTTTTCCAAACACAAACATATGAGTCTGAAAAATACAGATGACTTTCTGGAGGAGGTCACTGTGGGTTATATGTATTTTGATTGCTTCGAAATCAGAAAAGAATCGAACTTTTCTTACATAGGAGACTGGGCATTGTGAATAGTTGTTTTTAAACTCCTGCATCTCTCTCTGTGTGTGTTTTGGAAAACAGAACCTTCTTATACCTCCCCACCCTGCACCCCTCCCTTGCACTTTCGTTTGGAGACCGTTCCCTCCAGCTCCTTCACTCCATCTGATCTGGGGAGTCTGAGATGCCCGAGACTGAGAACTGTGTGTCGTGTGGCGTTTTTTTTTTTTTTTTTTTTCCCAGGGCTAAGCCAATCAACACACAGCATTTCTAGAGCTAAGCCAATAATCGCGTGGTGCGCCCTGGCCACAGTGGTTCATCAAGGGTGAGCACATGACCTAAGATGACCCAATCAGAATGAGTCTCAGGACTTCACCTGGATGCTCCGGGCTCTTTTCTGCTGGGTTGAACTCGGAGGAAGGGGCAGGAGGGGCTGCAGACCCCTTGCCACCCAGAACTCGAGAAGGAAGCAAACACGGCTGCTGAGAGCGCCAAAGCACCAGGGCAACTGAGTCTTGTTGTCATTGAGTCTAGAATCTAGCCATGCCTGAAACCAGCACAACACTTACATGTTTGGGCAGCTAACAAACTCTCTTCTTGCTGAAATAAGTTTGGTTTTCATTTCCTGTCACACACTACTATAGAGAGAGGAGGTCTCCGTAACACTCCAGGGTGGCAGAGCAGCCAAAGTATGGAGGCGTCAGTTTCCCCATCTAGAGTAAGAGGATTTGATCTAAGGAGTTCAGCATCCTCTTCCAGCAGCGCTGTCCTGTTTCTCTGGTTCTGGGCCATTCTTCAGTATGTCTTTTTTTCGAGTGTGTGAACTTGGTGCAGACTGCCTAGTTTCGAATCTCAATGTCACCGCTAGTTGCTGTGACTTTGGGTAATTTACTTAAACCCCCTGTGTCTCCGTTGTCTTCCCTATAACATGGAAGTAAACACAGCAGACCCTCAGAGAATCGTGAGATGTGAATGTGTTGATATCTGTTGAGTGATTGGACAAGTGGCACAGAAGAAGCCCTTTGCCAGTGGTAGTTCTCCTTGCCATTACATTGTACTTGATAGTGATGATCCCTGTCTAGACCTCTCCTTCCTTTCTGGCTGGTCCCCACCATTCCCTAGCGCCTTGCTCTCTCGGTCAGGACTGCATCTGGAGACCTTTTTCTTCCTTTCTACAGTCCAAACTTTCCTGTTCCGTGTCCCAACACTAGGGGATTTCTCTTCCCAAGGTCACAGGTACCTAATCTGAGAAGTCCACCCTGCAAAGACGTCCGTGGGGTTCACCTTCAGACAGGAGAATAGTAAAACCTTGTTTCTGTGCATCTACTTCAGTTAATGAGTATGATTTTTGTAATATATATTAATTTTTTGGCTACTCAGAATCCATTGTACTACCTTTTGGTAACCAGACCCCTGGGTACACTCCCCACCCCGCCCACACTCTCGCCTAAATGGCTTGACCAGCCCTCGGTGTCACATGGAACAGGCTCATCTGGGTTTCCTTTCCCGGCAACTGTGATTGGTGCAGGGACGGGCATGTGAGGCACTTGGGACCAATGAGATGCCGTGAAGCTCCTGTAGTGGCTTCCGGGGGGCGTGGTGGACTCTTGTCAGTCAAGGACAGGAGGTTCTAGGGGTAACGTGAGAGGGGAAGGAGGAGCCCAGAGACCAGGGGACACTAGTCAGGACCTGGTGACATCATCTGAACCGCGGGATCAGGTTGTGCCCAAGACTAAGTACTCCTTGCGCTCGTTGTTACCTGATCGTATAGATTCCTTTAATTCACAGCTATTTAATTCACGTTCTTTGTTATTGCTGTTGTATGCAACTAGGAGCCCTGACTGATAAAATCTTTGAGTTATATGATGTTTGCATTTAAAAAGAGTATTTAGTGTCTCAGCCTGGAAAGAGCAGTCAGATAGGATTACAGACACATGGCTGTCAGGGAGGAAGGCAAAGATTTGTGGAGGGTCTCAGATGTTGTGCAGGTTAGCTGGTTACTATGAGTCTCCAGATTTAGCTGGTTCTGTGAGAATTTATCAAGCTATTAATGGTCTCCCTTCACTCCCCCAGAAGGTGTCCTTCTGTCCCTTTAAGACAGCATGCACATAGCTTAGAGCTTTAATTAGTCCAACAGTGGAGAAAATGAGAATGACTTAAAACTAGAACCTTTGGAATGTGATGATGCATGGCCAAAGCGTTCCCCTAGTGGCACTGACATCGTTCAGGAATTTGATGCTGGATTGGGTGGTCTGGTTTCCGTCAACTTTTTCCCAAAATGTTGGGTTCCTGATCGGTCAAGACCCCAGATAGACGGGGAAACATTTATATGATGGTAGGAAGATAGCTTTCTAGTCCCAAAGTAAGAGTTACAGTTAGTTTACCACCACTGAGCCAGAAACTCATTGTCTAAAATGGAGATTTCAAAAAGATGTGTAAACGGGCTGTTTGGTTGACTTAAAGGACCAAAGGTTCCAGCCTTCAGGGCTGGCCATTTATCAAGCAAGCCGGCGCATCCAGGATGGTGACTGAGTCTGTGTGTGCTTTTGTGGAATAACGGGTCATGTCCTTTTGACTCACTAATCAGTTTCCCCAAGTTTTCTGGGCTAATGAATCACTTTCTCTGGTCTCCATTAGCTGCACATAGTGTTTCTGTTGGAATGACCTTCATGTTTACATTCTTATTTAATAGAGAGCTTTGATGGACACCAGGCCTGCTTATTGATGGAACCCCCTGACCGTGGGTCAGAGCAGGAAATGGGATTTTCAAGCAATGTCACAAAGGTCAGAGAAGGCAGGAATAAAGAAGTGATTGCTGACACAATACTGAAAGATCTATGAGAAGTAGCAAAAGCCTGCTGGGGTGTTACATTGGTCAGGGCTCTCCAGATATATAGAACTAGTGGGAGATGGTAGCGTGTGCACGTGTGTGTGCAATTTATTGTAAAGAATTAACCCATATGGTTATGGGGACTGAGAAGTCCCATGATCTGCTGTCTGCAAGCTGGAGGCCCAGGAAAGCTGGTGGTGTAGGTCCAGTCTGAGTCCAAAAGCCTGAGAATGAGGGGGCCAGTGGTGCAAGTCCCAGTCCAAGGGCAGGAGAAGACTGATGTCCCAGCTCAAACAATCAGGCACAAAGAACAAACTCTCCCTTCTTCCACCTTTTTGTTCTACTCAGGCCCTCCGTGGGTTTAGATGATGCCCATCCAGGTTTGCAAAAAATCTGCTTTCCTCCATCCACTGATTCAAATGCTAATCTCATCCAGAAATGCCCTCAATGACACACTCAGAAATAACATTTAATTAAATATCTGGACACTCCCTGACTAGTCACGTTGCCCCATAAAATGAACCATCACAGTAATGAATTTCCGGGTCTTTGCTGAAGGCAAAGTGGAGGAGAAAATGCAATTTTTTTTTCCAGTTTGTAACATTTATTCCAAAAAAACCCCAGATACACAGATTTGACTTGATCAAAGGCTGCGGGTTTTGGAGATGAAAAAGAAGCCGTTACAGAGATGAGCTAGAGAGACAACAAGGGTGCTTTTCAGACTTCACATCTGGAGTTTCCAATTTTTTGAGATGACTCTGGGTGCGACCAGGACAGGGAAGTTCCACTGCGGTAACAAACGTGACCCACATCTCACGGTTCCCATGAGGAGGTAGTTCATTCTGGCAAAGGCTGCATTTCTGCCTCAGGGCCAGCTGGGACTTCCGCACACTGGGACCCAGGCTCATGGAGGAAGAAGATGCCATGGCTTAACGAAGACTAGCTTAGAAAAGATTTGCCCAAAGGGGGACACCACCCCTCCCTCCCCCATGTCAGGGGAGAAGTTAGTCACACAACTGTACCCACCTTCCAAGGAGGCGGGGAAGAGCCTGGATGGAAACAGGAGATATTCAGAGATCGGCCCTCAAAACCACTGCATCCAAAATCTACAAAGAGCTTAGCAAACTCAACACCCAAAGAACAAATAATCCAATCAAGAAATGGGCAGAGGACATGAACAGACATTCCTGCAAAGAAGACATCCAGATGGCCAACAGACACATGAAAAAGTGCTCCACATCACTGGGCATCAGGGAAATACAAATCAAAACCACAATGAGATACCACCTCACACCAGTCAGAATGGCTAAAATGAACAAGTCAGGAAATGACAGATGCTGGCGAGGATGTGGAGAAAGGGGAACCCTCCTACACTGTTGGTGGGAATGCAAGCTGGTGCAACCACTCTGGAAAACAGCATGGAGGTTCCTCAAAAAATTGAAAATAGAGCTACCTTATGACCCAGCAATTGCACTACTGGGTATTTATCCTAAAGATACAAACATAGTGATCCAAAGGGGCACGTGTACCCGAATGTTTATAGTAGCAATGTCCACAATAGCCAAGTTATGGAAAGAACCTAGATGTCCATCAACAGATGAATGGATAAAGAAGATGTGGTATATGTATATATGATGGAATACTATGCAGCCATCAAAAGAAATGAAATCTTACCATTTGTGACGACATGGATGGAACTAGAGCGTATTATGCTTAGCGAAATAAGTCAACTGGAGAAAGACAACTACCACATGATCTCCCTGATATGAGGAAGTGGAGATGCAATGGGGGTGGGAGTTAAGGTGGTAGGAAAAGTAAAAATGAAAGAAGATGGGATCGGGAGGGAGACAAACCAAAAGAGACTCTTTTTTTTTTTTCTTTTTTTAAGATTTTATTCATTTATTAGTTAGAGAGAGAGAGCAAGCACAGGCAGACAGAGAGGCAGGCAGAGGGAGAGGGAAAAGCGGGCTCGTTTCTCGGCATGGAGCCCGATGTGGGACTTGATCCCAGGACGCTGGGATCATGACCCGAGCCGAAGGCAGCCGCTTAACCAACTGAGCCACCCAGGCGTCCCCAAAAGAGACTCTTAATGTCATAAAACAAACTGAGGGGGATGGGGGGAAGAGGGGTTGGGAGAGGGTGGTGGGGTTACATTATATGTTTAAATAAAGCTTAAATAAAGTTAAAAAAAATGTAAAAAAAAAAAAAAAACCACCGCATCCCAGGAGGGGCAGTGATGTTGTAGCTTGGGAGGCCAGAATCCCTCTCTCGCACAGCAGAGCCGCTGGTGGGCACAGGCCTCCTAGCTCCTGGATGCATGGCCTCCTAGCTCCTGGGAGAGGTCAGCCCACTCTCCGCCCAGGATCTTGACACCCACAAAGACCCAGGCTTCACTCTCATCCACGTGGTCTCATTCTCATGAATTGACACAAATGCAGATTCTTTGTGAAAAATGAGCCCCGAAGGAAAAGCCAGTGTCGAGTCATGGAAGGAAGGCACAAGAGGAGAGCTTTAAAGGAATTGTGTTCTCAGCAAACAGCTCCTCTGGAAAAAAATTGAGTCAAATGCAAAGGACGAACGTGACAAAGTTGTGTAAATGACAGAGTAGTGTAAATGTTGATATTTTGCAATAAAAGTGTTGCATCGTTCTTTTAAATCCAGTAAAAGCTAAATATGATGTCTTTAATATCCACTGTCCTTTTAAAAAATGTATTGAGTTTTCTTAACCATTAAAAATGTGTATCATTCCCTTTTTCTCCTTGAATGATCTCTTCCACTTGCTCCAATACTTTATTTCAATATATTCTTATCCTATCAATTACTTTACTTATAAATTAGCATGTTCAAAATTTCACCTGGATTGAGTTCTTACTGAAATGATTAGTAACACTCACCTGATGAGAACAACATAAACATATAGTAAATTTGGATAAATAATTATGAGACATCTAACAGCATTTTCCAGGGAATGCATATCATAGGGCCGTGGGTGGAGGAAATCAGGGAGTCTTAATTAGAGGGCACTTGTCCCAGACCCCAGTATTGGAAGCTGCCCCTTTGTTGCACGTGTGGGAGGTTTGCAGAGCTCCAAGCAACACTGTGGGAGGGCTCTGGATGGGGGAAGACCCTGCCTGTTCTCAGGAAGGTCAGTAGTGGGAACACTAACCTATGAAGTTGGACTTTCTGTGCCCATGTCCTCTTGGGAAATGTGCCCCCAGGAGTAAACTAGCTTCAATTTAAAAATCCTCTGTTCCCTCACTTGCTGGCCTGCCTTCTCTCTCTGAACTCGCACAGAAATAGCTAATATTGGGGAAGGAACACCAGGCTCATTCCATGGTATTTTTCATGCTCTCATTTGTCCCTCACAACAATGCTGGGAGGTACTCAGCAGAAACATCTCCATCACTATCCCGCCATGGGGTGGAGTATTAGATAAATTTTTGTTTGCTCATGGAGGCCTCACACTTCCTTTCCGTTCTCCAACCATTCCCTCTAAGACCCCATCTCCCCATCACTTCCCTCCCCAACCCTAGCACCCACTGCCCCCCCATCCCCCTACTCCTCCCCGTTTCTCTCCTCTGTTCTCTTCTCTCCTCCAGTCTTCCTTCTCCTGCAAATCATCACCATAGAACCAAGGCTTGGATATTATTTGCATAAAACCATTATGAAGGGGGCAAGAGTGACATATCTTTATGGGCCTGGGTCCAAGCCTGTGACAAATAGAGGTGATCTTGGGGAAAACAAATTGTTAGCGTGTTATGGAAATTTCACTGCAGACACTACATATTTGCATAGAGGAACTGAACAAAGCACAGGCGGGGCCGATGAATTCCAGTCCCAGACCACCGCCATGAAAAGACGGCTGCAAATTAGGTTTGAAATGGACATCCCTGTCCTTAGAGGTTTCACAGTGACAAATGGGTTTGTCCCCACGTGGAACACAAACCTGCTTTGCTTTCATATAAGCGAGTAAGACTAATACAGGCCGCGTCTCTGTGCAGCCCGAGTTACCCAGGCCTTGTCAACCTCTGTTAAATAGCCCGGCGCTTCTCAGCCGAGCTCCTTAATTAAGTGGCGATAAGAGTTAGCCCTTAAGAAACCCTTAAACACTTGCATTCCTGAGTCCATTAATTAATATTTAATATTCTTTCACTTAATGAGAAAAGTGTTTAATTATTTTATTATTATTTATTATTTTTTAATTAATCGTGGTTCCAGGGAATGGTTTGGAAAGGAATCGTCTGGTAACATCCATTAGTGTGCGCTCAATGCCATCCCATGTAACATAATGCTAAGAAGAATATATGCGAAGTCAAGTAAGGTCTCTAGGAAGCATTTTACTAGGATTTATGCAGGATACATGCTCCAGGCAGCTGGTGTGAGGCTCTGCCAACGGCCTCGAGCCAGTATCCTGAGCTTCCTTTCCTCCCCCACCTAGCTGCGCGTTAGTCAGGAACGACTGGGATCTGCTTCAGTAGAATAACCCCCAAATGGCCACATATCAGGATTTATTTTTCTTTCTCATGTAGAATGGAGGCCACATCGAGGGCGGAGTCCTGGGTTCAGCTGTCCAGGAGGCTCCCATCCGGCGGGGCGGACCTCAAAGCACCCGCCGTCACCATCACAGTGCAGGACCGAGAGCCCTAATGTTCCTGCACTTGCAGGAAATGCTTCTGTGATGTGACCTGTGACGCCTCTTCCGTGCACAGCAGTTGTCTAGAGTGCCTCCCACAGCCCCACTGAGCTTTGAGGGGACGGGAAGAGGCTGTTCTCTGCCCTTTCCTAAGGAGGGGCGATCGGGACCTGAAGAAACCATCAAGGTTTCTATTGTACTCCCTTCCACAAAAAATCGCTGCGTCTAAGACCCTCCCATGAACAAAATTTTGGAGCCACATATGCTCCTCATGATACAAAATAAACATTTTCCAAAAGAAACAAGCAATCATTTTTTCTCCTTTTTCTCTTACGTAAGGCAGGTCCCATGACCTCGCGCCTAGAACGGTGCCTGGCACATAACTGGCATCATAGATATTTGCTGAAGGAATTAATGAATGCATGACGGGCCGAGTGAATGAATAGGGCTTTGTAACGCCTCTCCCGCTGTACCAGCGCTCCGCGTGGACACGGTGTTTTGCAGAGAACCGCGGTGGGAGGATGGACGAGGCACTCCCCGCCCTCTCTCTGCGGGCAGCTCCAGGGCACCAAGGCGCATGCGTGCTGTGCAGACGCGGGCAGGCGGGGGCGGGCAGCACAGAGGGAAGCACCTGGAAATGATGTGGAGTTAGGAACCCAGGAAGAGATTGAACTTCCTATTAGGGAAGTAGGAAGAAGGAAGGGTCTGGCGGGTTATCTCATGGGGAAACCTGGATTACACAAATATAACTGTGTGCAAATACGAGAGACCTGGAAACCAGCCAGGAAGAGTGGCTTGGTTTTGATGGTCCCACCTGCACAAGCTCGCATGCACGGGGTACGAATAGTAGCAACTACACGCCTGTGCACAGGATCCTACAATTTGCAAAGCCCTTTAAAATGTGAAATCAGGGGCGCCTGGGTGGCTCAGTGGGTTAAAGCCTCTGCCTTCGGCTCAGGTCATGATCCCAGGGTCCTGTGATCGAGTCCCGCATCGGGCTCTCTGCTTGGCAGGGAGCCTGCTTCCCTTTCTCTCTGCCTATCTCTGTCAAATACATAAATAAAAATACATTTAAAAAAATGCGAAATCAATTCCATTACTATTCCATTGGACGGATGTTCCGGGCACAGTCTAAATACCTTACAGCTTTTTTACTTCAAGCCCCAGGGCAAGACTATCCTCATTTCACAGTGAGGAAACTGAGGCAGGGAAATGAAGTATTTTGCCCCAGTTAAAGAGTTTGTGGCAGAGCCAGTGTCTATAATTTCAAACCCAGGTGTAAGGATCTGGAAGCCGCACACGGAACTCTGCAGCCTGGGGCCGGAAGAAAGTGAAGTAAAAACACTTTGGGTGATGCCAGAGGCTGGGATTCGTCATTTACCCCGGGGGGAGGGGCGGGGGCGCTGGAATTTGTCCCATGGAATGATCTCTATATGGAGGTTGTTGAAGGAAAGATACCCGAGTTTGTCTCCGTCTGGTTTTATCCCATCGCATGAAGACATTTTGTACTATATTTTACTATATTTTCATTCTTTTGTTTATTTATTCTCCTGTGAGCAAAACTTATCAAGGACTTCCTGTGTGCCAGGCACTGCTGGAAGTTTTTTATGTGTGTCACCTCATGCAACTGCCTTAGTCTGTTGGGCCACCAGAAGGGAACCGGAACCGGAGGGCTTATAAACAGCAGGTTTACTTCTTCCCGTTTGGGGGCCAGGGAAGGCCAAGAAGATGGTGCTGGCAGATTCCGTGTCTAGGGAGGGCCCCCTTCCTGGATAGCTGGGTCCTTACTCAGTGGAAGCGGATAGGAAGCTCCCCGGGGTCTCTTGTTTGGGCGCTGAGCTCATTCACAGGGCTCCGCCTTCCAGACCCAGCACCTCCCAAAGGTCACACTGCAACTGCCATCAACTTGCGGGTCTTCCATGGACGAATTTCAGAGGGATGTAAGCATTTAGTTCATAGGACAACTTTTTTTTTTTAATTTATTTTTTTAAAAATTTTATTTTATTTTTTCAGTTTTCCAAGATTCATTGTTTATGCATCACACCCAGGGCTCCATGCAATCCGTGCCCTCCTTAATACCCGCCACCAGGCTCACCCATCCCCCCACCGCGCTCCCCTCTAAAACCCTCAGTTTTTTTCTCAGAGTCCACAGTCTTTCATGCTTTGTCTCCTCCTCTGATTTCCCCCAATTCACTTTTCCTTTCCTTCTCCTAATGTCCTCCATGTTATTCCTTATGCTCCACAAGTAAGTGAAACCATATGATAATTGACTCTCTCTGCCTGACTTATTCCACTCAGCATCATCTCTTCCAGTCCCGTCCGTGTTGATACAAAAGTTGGATATTCCTCCTTTCTGATGGAGGCATAGATACTCCATAGTGTATATGGACCATATCTTCTTTATCCATTTGTCTGTTGAAGGGCATCTTGGCTCTTCCCACAGTTTGGCGACCGTGGCCATTGCTGCTATGAACATTGGGGTACAGATGGTCCTTCTTTTCACTACATCTGTATCTTTGGGGTAAATACCCAGTAGTGCAATTGCAGGGTCACAGGGTAGCTCTATTTTTAATTTCTTAAGGAATCTCCACACTGTTTTCCAAAGTGGCTGTACCAACTTGCATTCCCACCAACAGTGTAAGAGGGTTCCCCTTTCTCCACATCCTCTCCAAAACATGTTGCTTACTGTCTTATTAATTTTGGCCATTCTAACTGGTGTAAGGTCTATCTCAATATGGTTTTGATTTGAATCTCCCTGATGGCTGGCTAATAATGATGAACACTTTTTCATGTGTCTGATAGCCATTTGTATGTCTTCATTGGAGAAGTGTCTGTTCATGACTTCTGCCCATTTTTTGACATGATTATCTGTTTTTTGAATGTTGAGTTTGAGGAGTTCTTTATAGGTCTTTGATATCAGCCCTTTGTCTGTAGTGTCATTTGCGAATATCTTCTCCCATTCCATGGGTTGCTTCTTTGTTTTGCTGACTGTTTCCTTTGCTGTGCAGAAAATTTTTATCTTGATGAAGTCCCAAAAGTTCATTTTTGCTTTTGTTTCCTTTGCCTTTGGAGACATGTCTTGAAAGAAGTTGCTGTGGCAGATGTTGAAGAGGTTATTGCTATGTTCTCCTCTAGGATTTTGATAGATTCCTGCCTCATGTTGAAGTCTTCTATCCATTTTAAGTTTATTTTTGTACATGGTGCAAGAAAATGGTCAAGTTTCATTCTTCTATACATAAGACAACTTTTACAGAAACTTTTTTTGACAGGTGGGCACCAGGGTTAGAATCTTTCCATTTTAGAGGTGATGCACAGAGGAAACTGAGGCTCAGAGAGATGAACTCACCAGTGACACCTCTAGGCCCCCTTTTGGATGAGGCTGCCTCACTCCTGAGCTCCCATTCCTAGTGCCACTCTCCACTCCAGGTCAGAAGTCATCAACTGCCAACTTTCTCAGAGGCTTCCCAGGAATCCCTTATTCCTGTGTTTGGGCATGGGTCTCATGGCTCTATAATTTTTATTTGCACATTTATCTCTCCAATAGGCTGTGGGCTCCTTGAGAAGACAGACTGACTGTACATTCCTAGGGACTGGCTACTCTGGGAACTTCTCCGATGTCTGTGTGCGAGAGGATGATTGCGTTGACTTTGGTCATTTCTGTGAGCATCTTAAGCACTTCCTGAGTGCTAGCCCCTGTGAGTGTTCATATG
>RCUC01157536.1:0-65286 GCA_003697995.1 Taxidea taxus jeffersonii
TGCTTGCTCTCTCTCCCTCTTTCTCTGTCAAATAAATAAATAAAATCTAAAAAAAATTTTTAAAAAAGAGAATATACTTAAAATTTTAATCCTTTTCAAACTGTTAATGTTTGATTTATGACCCAGGATATGCTCTCTACCTGCACTTAAAAAGAATGTATGCTCTGCTGTTGGATGGAGTGTTCTAGAAATGTCAGATTCAGTTGGTTAAAGGAGTTCTTTGGCTTTTTTGTTTATTGGTTCTACCTATTATGAGAAGAGGGTGTGGATCTCTCCGACTATAAATACTTATCTATTTCTCCTTTTAGGTCTGGCAGTTTTCACTTCATGTATTTTGAAGCTCTGTTGCTACATACACACATATTTAGAACTTTTATGTCTTCATGGTGAAATGGCCTTTTTATCCTTATGTAATTGATATGTAATGTTCCTTTCCAACCCTGGTAGTTTTCTTTCCTCTGGAGTATAATTTGAAATTAATATAACCATTCCAATTTCCTTTTCATTAGTTTTTGCATGGTATGTATTTTCTTATCCTTTAATTTTTTAATCTACCTGTATAATTATATTTGAACCATGTTTCTTATACACAAGATATAGTCAAGATGGGATTTTTTAGCCATTCTAACAATCTCTATTAATTGGTATATTGAAAGAACTTATATGTTGGGCCGCCCAGGTAGCTCAGTCAGTTAAACATCCAACTTTTGATCTCAGCTCAGGTCTTAATCTCAGAGTCAGAGTTCAAGTCCTGCATTGGGCTCCACATTGGCCATGGAACCTACTTTAAAAAAGAGAGAGAGAAAGAAAGAACTTACATGTAATGAAATTATTAATACATTAAGTAGGTTTATGTTTACCATTTTACTGTTTTTTTCTGTCCTGTTCCTCATTTCTTTATTTTGCCTTTCTTGCCTTTTTTGGGGGTGGGGGTATACAAACACCTTTTTAAAAAAAATTATTTCTTTATTTGAGAGAAAAAGAGAGCACAAGTTGGCGAGAGGACAAGGAGGAGGAGCAGGGGAGGGAAGGGCAGAGGGAGGGGGAGAAGCAGGCCCCCCATTGAGCAGGGAGTTTGACACAGGGCTCAACCCCAGGAACCCGAGATCATGACCTGAGCCAAAGGCAGATGCTTAATAAACTGAGCCACTCTGGTGCCCCAGGAACACCTTTTATTATTCTATTCTAACTTTTCTATTATAATTTTAATAGTATTGTTTTATATAATTTTTTTTAGTGGTTGCTCTAAGGAAAGAAAATACATACTTAACTTTTCACAATCTATTTAGAATCAGTATTTTGTCACTTCAGTTGGAATACAGAAACCTTAACATCATAAGGTTCCCCTTATTCCATCCCTCTTTATGTTAGAGGTATTGTCTTACACAGTACATCTACATATGCTGAAAACCTCATCAGACAATGTTATACTTTTGCTTTCAACCATAAAACATATTTTAAAGAACTCAAGTGGAGAATAGTCTATTTACCCAAATATTTACCAACCACTCTTTCTCACTCTTGATGTAGCAAGTTTCTTGTAATGGTCTTTCATCTGCAGAGCTCCCTTTAGCAATTCATTTAGAGCAGGTCTCTGGGTACAAATTCCCTTAGTTTTTCTCCATCTGAGGATTCCTTTATTTTACTGGCATTCCTGAAAAATATTTTTGCTGTATACAGAATACTGGACTAAAAATTCTTTTCTTTTAGTACTTGAAAAATATTGTTTTACTGCCTTTTGATTTCTACAGTTTTTGATAAGAGAATCATTGTCATTGAATCATTGTTTTTTTATAAATAATGGACTGTTTCTCTCTGGCTTTAAGAATTTTTCTTTGTCTTTTATATTTCAGAAATTTGAGTATGATTTGACCGGGCATGGATTTCTTTAATTTTATTCTATTTGGG
The DNA here is from genome assembly GCA_003697995.1 of Taxidea taxus jeffersonii. Classification (NCBI taxonomy): domain Eukaryota; kingdom Metazoa; phylum Chordata; class Mammalia; order Carnivora; family Mustelidae; genus Taxidea; species Taxidea taxus. Next base: position 1,909 of record RCUC01157536.1, read on the forward strand.
GTTTTCTCTACTTCTTAAATTTGTAGGTATGCGTCTTTCTCCAAAGGTAATGTTTCCAGCTTTATCCCTTCAAACCTTTTTTCAGCACCACATTTTTCTCTATCTTCTGGGGATCTTATGACACAAATGTTAAATCTTTTGTTGTCCCACAGAACTCTGAGGTTCTGTTCTTTACTTTTCCATCTTTTTTCTCTCTGCTGTTCAGACTGGATAATTTCCATTATGCTGGCACCAAGTTCATTCATTATTTCTTTCCTTCATCATCTTCATTTTGTTATTGAGTCCTTCCACTGAATTTTTAATTTTGGTTATTTTGTTTTTTGGTTCTAAAATTTCCATTTCACTCTTCTTTATATCTCCTATTTCCTTTTTTTAAGATTTTATTTACTTATTTATTTGACAGAGAGAGAGAGCACAAGCAGGGGGAGCAGCAGGCAGAGGGAGAGAGAGAAGCAGGCTCCTCACAGAGCATGAGAGCCCAATGGGGGACCTGATCCCAGAACCCTGGGATCATGGCCTGAGCCAAAGGCAGATGCTTATGTGACTGACCCAGCAAGGCACTCCCTTCTATTTCTATTTTAACCTCATTTCAAAGTATTCATGATTTCACCTTTGAACATTTTTGTAATATTTGTTTTAAAGTCTTTATCAAATAATTCGGGCACCTGGGTGGCTCAGTTGGTTAAGTGACTGCCTTCGGCTTGGGTCATGATCCCGGAGTCCCAGGATCGAGTCCTTCATCGGGCTCCCCACTCAGCAAGGGATCTGCTTCTCTCTCTGACCTTCTCCCCTCTCATGCTCACTCTCTGTCAAATAAATAAGTAAAATCCTTAAAAAAAAAGTCCTTATCAAATAATTCCAACATCTGTATTCTCTCATCATTGGCATCTGTTATCTTTTCCTAAGCAAGTTGAGAGTAAAGTAAATTTGAGTTGTATTCTGTATATTTTCAGAGACTCCAGATCCTATGAGAGAATCTTGATGTTTTTGTTTATGCATGTGACCTCAGTAAGTCATAAGTTCTAGCTTACTTTCCGTATACTATGGTCAGTTCAGGTTTCAAAGGCTTTAAGTGCTATTCAGATCTTCCTTTAAGTTTATCATCCAATGATTAATCTGCGACCTGGAAAGAGGTCTATTAGCTCAGTTCTCATGGTCTTTGGAATGCTAATTAGGAGCATATCCAACACACACAGTTGGACATAAGCCCAGATATTCACAAACAGTTTTATTGGATGCATTTCCTGAGCTCTTCCTTCTTTGCTGAGATATCTCCCTAGTACTTCCTGGTTCCTCAAGCTTCCTTTTTTCAGCCCATTAACAAAAAAAATCACTTCTGATGATGAGTGATCATCAGGGAAATATAAATCAAAACCACACTGAGATACCACCTCACATTGGCCAAAATGGCTAAAATTAACAACTCAGATGTTGGCTAGATGTGGGAAGAGGGGAATCCTCTTGCACTGGTGGTGGGAATGCAAACTGGTGCAACCTTTTGGCTGGTGCAACCACTCTGGACAACAGTATGGAGGTTCATCAAAAAGTTATAAGATCCAGCGATTGCACTTTCAGGTATTTATCCAAAGGATTAAAAAATACTGATTCAAAGGGGCACATGCACCCTGATGCTTTTAGCAGCAATGTCTACAGTAGCCAAACTAGTCTCAGGGTTCGCCTCCTGGGGAACCCACCTTAACACAGGAGGTCTAAACATGATGCTCCCCATGTGACATGGATTGTTTCAAAAAGAGGCCCATAATGCAAATCAGATTACTGAGATCCGAGAAGACTTGTTCAGAATCTTCTGGGAAAATTTCCCAGACGCTAGAGAGAACCACAGGGAAAGATCGCTCTCTCAAACCAAACCTGAACAAAGACTTATGGATCCAGTTGCTACTGACAAGCATATTTTGATCCCAAGAACACCCAGCCTCAGAACAAGCTGATACTGTGATTAGTAGGATGGTAAGATAGAAAGAACCTGGGTCCTTAATGACATCATTGAGTCACAAGATCAACGCACTCTGAAAGCCAATTCATTTTTAGATTTCTTGGTATGTGAACTAGTAAAGTTTATTATTTAAAGCAGTCTGAAGTTTTATTTTTTGTTTGTTTCTGCTACTTCAGCCAAAACATCTAACTGATACAGATATGCATCTTATTGATTCTCCCTTCCTTTACTATGTCTGGAAAAGATTTTCATAAACATTGAAAGGAGTTTGAAAAATACACAACCCAGATAATTGATAAAAAAAACTGAACTGCCATAAGTGCAGGTGACTGATGGTAAGTTTCTGTTGCCTTCTTTCCTTTCCTTCCTTCCGTTCTATAGGGAACTGAAAATACATCTTAAATTTTAAAAAAGGAGACCTAGTTGAACAAATATATTTTACATACAAAAAATAAAAACACTGTGATATTTGCAACTTGGTTGAGAAAAATTACCTTAAATTCTATTCTTAAGATCAAAGTACAATCTAGGCCATGATCTGAAATTCAGTATATAATTGGAACTTCTGAAAACTCCCTCTATAATAGACAGGTGAAGACAGACACCTGGTAATTACAAAGGGTATTTATATGCCTGTGGAAGAAGAAGCGAGAGATCTTTGCAAAATTACTGCAGAAGGAAAATGCCTATAAAAAAGATAGTGATTCAGCTTGCAATTTAAAAGACAAACAATCCATTATGACAACCCAAGAAAAAATTACTTACCCCTACATACATAGTATCTTGACTCAAACTCTGAAGGTCAAGAAACTATGGTTTTGGCAGACCAGAAAGAAGAAGAAAAGCATTCTGCCCTTACATAGGGAATGCCACATTTGCCATGTCTCAAGATTCAAGGTCATGGCAGCAGAACACTGTGCTCTAATTTTTAACTACACTGAGAGTCTCCTGTGCTGCTGAATTAATCATGTTCTCTTCTTCCCCAGTACTTGCCATTTCAAAACCATATCATCAGGCATCCAAATTCCAAATCTAATGACTCCATCTTTGTGGCTAACAGAAAAGCACAGGACTGAATTTAGAAGATAGGCTTTAATCCCAGGTCAGCCTGCAGCAAGCTGGGTGACTCTGGGCAAATCACTTTGTCTCTCTGGGCCTTCATCTGCAAACTGATCCCTTCTGTCCCCATGATTGCAGATTCCTGGAGAAAAGAGAGGAGCTATATAAATGCTGGTGTAGCTTGTGGCAGTGCTAACATGCTTTTCTGCCACTCCACTCACCTGCCACTTCACAACTCAAAGTCCTAGCCCAATTGACAGCTGACAGGATGCCAGTCCATGGTGGGCAATCTAGAGGGGGAGAAGATTTCTTCACAGATAATCCAAGACAGAAACAACAAATCCTCTTCTCCCAAATCTGCATTCAACCTCCACTTTATTTGGGGGCTTTGAGAATGAACCTACATCATCAATGCAGAGACTTGATGAATCAAACACCCCTGTTCCTTTTCTCCTTCACACTTAAGAACTGATCCCAGAGATCGTGGTGTATCAAGTACGACTGATTTTGTAGCAAGCATCAGTTAAGGTAGTGATGAGGAGGGACTAAATGAACCTGGAAGTCTTCAGATGCATATTAATGAGGCTGGCCTTAAAATGCATACAAAGATTTACTCTCAGTTGTCTAAGGGTTTACCCCAAACATCTAGCAAGATCCTCAAGCTACAACATCAAAGCCAACCCCATGGCTTATAAGACTAGGAATAGAAAGACTGGCTCATAAATACAAACCAACAATAGTGACAGGAACCCATAGAGGGCTTTGCAGGACATCTGGCCTGGACACTGGAAAGATTCAATAACAAAGAGGGAAAAGGGTAAAAAAAGGGTTTAAAAAAAAAAAAGCTGCTCTCTGCTGAAGTCTACTAAAGAAAAGGCAGACAAATGCAATGCATTAATCTTAACTCTAATTAATTATTATTTATTTATTATTTATTAAATAATTTAATTTTAATTTATTTAAATTTAAAATTTTTAATTTAATGAATTTTATATTTATTTAAATAATTTATGAATTTAAAATTTATTAAATAAATAATAAATTATTTACTTAATAATTATTAAATAAATTAATCTTAACTCTAAAAAAAAGGATAAAAGCTGCTCTCTACTGAAGTCTACTAAAGAAAAGGCAGGCAAATGCAATGTATTCATCTTAACTCTAATGACATTCTGGAAACAACTTAGAAAACTTAATTTGGCTCTGTGTTGGATATTATTGAATTAAAGTTTCTTTAGCTATGGAAATGATATTGAATAGAAAAGTGATAAATATCTTTGTTTATGGAACATGTATTATTTAGAATCATACAGTAGTAAAGTGCCATGATGCCTGGATACTACTTTCAAATAGCTTACAAAAGGAAAGTATATATATTTGTGTGTGTGTGTGTGTGTCTGTGTGTGTGTATGAGACAAGAAGCCAATAGCCAGTGAATCTAGGAGGGCAGTTATGGGTGTTTAGTATTCTTTCAATTTTCCTGGAATTTGAAAATTTTTTTGGAAAATTTAATTTATGAACCCCAACCAGATTTGATCAAAGAGCATGTGGGATTCAAGGTGATCTCATGGCTGCAGGACCACTCCCCCAGGATGTTTCCTACCCAAAAGCTACTTTGCTTCCCAGGCTCCTAGGAAAAAATCATTACTGACACTTGTCATGACCAGCAATATAATTTACAATTCCTAAGAAAAGGTGCAGGGGGAGATACTATAATCCCCACACATCAGAGGAGAAAACTAAAGCACGCTGAAGTTAACTGAATGAAGTTAACTTTCATTCAAGAAGTTGCTGAACTTGTAAGTCACTGAAATTGCTAACTTGCAAGAAGTCACCGCAAGAGCCACACTGATATTCTGCCTGAATCTCCTGGAGTCTCTGTGACCAGTTCTTTGTGCCCCTATTCCAGTTTCTGCTTCCTTCACTGCCACTGGCTCTCCCCTGAAGCCATCTGCAGAGGACTAACCTTGGGCTACGGGAGACACTGCACTTGAACTCCAAACTTCAAGGAGCCCGCAGAGCTCAAAGCTTATGTCCCTCTGGAGTGAGGCCCATAGCTATAGCTGACTCATCGGTTTCAGGATGCTAAGAATTCCTCTCATTTCAGTTTTATCCCAGAAAATAAATCCTCCCTTCATCGTCATCATTGTACTTATGAAAGTGAACTGCTTATTCCCAAAATCAAACCACTTCCCTCCCAAACATCTGATACCCTACACACATGCTTATCATTTCATCCCACGTTCCCTTGGTTGCCATGGATGAGAAGTGCTCCAGGATAAAATCCCAAAATTGCAGGCTTAGGTTACATGCAGTCGTTTTCTGCAACCACACTGTCTAAACCCAAGACAGGCAAACAGAGGCCTTAAGGTAGCACCTGGTTACTTCCTTAGATCTCACAAATCTCCTGTAACATACTAGGTATGCACTTTGTGGAAGAATCTGCAAGGTTTCATAGTTCTTAAATATCACTCACTTGGCAGGGACTTGGGAGGTCATTCAAGTCTGCTTCTAGTGAGAAAGCCTATACTTTGCCAAGATACATGGGTCCATATTGTCACCATCTAAGTTGTCACTGAGTTTGTCCTTATGGGAATAGTGTGTGATCATTAGTGCCTGAACTTTGTGGAATCTATTCTCACTCTTCAGGGATTCCTTGTGCTTCCCTCACAACTCTTAGCTGAATTCTATAATGAAGATTGGCTGACTAGTCATGTAGCCTCCAGGTTAAGGCTGTTATTTTCAGAAAGTGATAACCTAAATATGTCAGAAGCACAGGGATGCAGCAGACTCTGATGAAATAGGGCCCCAGAGCATTCTGACTCCACCGTGCCAGGTCTGAGCCCTCTAGGAGCTGGACTGTGGGGAGGTTTGGGAGACCCCAGGGCAACACAGGAGTGCTCAGCTGGCAAAAGCTGTTTGCCATCATGGACAGAAGAATTTCCATATTTGACCATTAACATAGCTGCACCACTGTGCATTGCCTGTTAATGGCAGGAGTAATAGAAAAAAATTATTTTGAAACCATGTAAAAGAGAGAAACTGAGAATGAATGAATGAATGAACAAATGAGTGCAAAAAAAAAAAAGAGCATAAAAGACAAACCCTACTCTCTCTCTCTCACACACACACACACACACAAAATCAGAAAAACAACTGAAGCCCCATATCCATAGCAACAAGAATTTGTGGTCAACTTCTCTCTGTCCTCAGCTTTAAAACCTCAGTTCCCGTCATGTTATGTTTTTAGGACTTTTGGTGAAAAGGCTTTCTGGTGTTTTCTGTTGCTGAGGTTCCTGGCCAGTCAGCCAGGCAATGACCTCAGGACAATGTGAAACATTATTCAGCAAGCAGGGAGGAAGCTGGTCAAAGCTGGCAGGAGAGCACTAAAGACAAACAATATTATTCAGGAGAACATGAAGGGAAAAAAGCAACATTGAGCAAGATAAATAAGGAGAAACACAGAGGTCTATGGGAATAGCTCTTTCCCTTCTAAGCTATCTAGAAAATTTTCTGAGACCTTGGGCCCTATCATCCTAGGTCAGCAGAGCCCAAGCTGACCAACACTAAGACTTTACCCCTTAGTCAACACTTGTCATGAACAAAGCAGCACTTGGGCACCAAAAGAAAAAAGGACATGGACTTTGAGAGACAAATTTGAGCATGTTTCCCAATTAAAATTGTTAAGGAGTTTTACTTTGTTCCTCACTTATGGGCAATTTAAAACCCAACACAGTAAGATATAAGGTAAACTAAACACAGAATGATCTATCTGACCTCAGGTAGAAAATTGCTGCATTAAGGGCACCTGGGAGGCTCAATTGGTTAAGTGACTGCCTTTGGCTCAGGTCATGACCCCAGGGTCCTGGGATGGAGCCCTGCACAGGCTCCTTGCTCAGCAGGAGCCTGCTTCTTCCTTCCCCTCTCCCTCTGCCAGCTACTCTCCTTGCTTGTATTCTCTCTCTGTGTATTAAATAAATAAAATATTTTAAAAAGGAAGAAAGAAAGAAAGAAAGAAAGAAAGAAAGAAAAAGAAAAAGAAAAAGAAAAAGAAAAGAAGGAGAAAGAAAATTGCTGCACATTCCAGGTAGGGATTTCCAACCATCTGGTCAACATAGAATGCACACTCACACAAGTAGAGAGCCCAGAAAGTGTATGTGAGTTAGAAAGTTGACTCTTTTCTTTTGAGACTCTCCATCACCCCATGCATTCACATCAACCATCTCTGTTAGAGATGTCTCTCTAACAGAACCTGTCACCAGAAAGGACCTCCCTGATTTAATTATGATGCTGGTGTGATTAAAACAAAACAAAACAAAAAAAGAAATGATTGTTATTAGGGGTTGTTTTCTTGCTAACCTCAGGGACAGGATAATGCTAAGTGTACATATCAAACTAGGAAGTTAGGGTTTTCCTATTGATAGAGATGAACCCAAACAAATTCAACTGTACCAGTAGCTGCATGTGTCAGGAAGCAGACAGTCTGAAAAGGACAAGCATGGATAAAGGAATATGAACTTAATGACAAAAAAGTGGAAGTGCCTGGCTTTTTATCCTTCTTCTCTTACTTTCAGGAATTGAAGTGAGGTTTATACATGAAGAAGCAAATCAGTTGTTAAAGGAGAAGCCATAGAGGCCAGGGTCAGAAGAAAAAAGGGCCAGGGGAAGGAAGGTTTTCAAACTTGACTCCAACTGTTAAGATAACAGAAGCTATGCCAAGACGTAGACTAAAAGGTGTCTGATCACTGACTTAAGGGAAAATGCTTCATGGCCCCTGCTGATAAAGAGATAGTTTCACCAGAGCCCCCCAAAATATTTACCCTTGTTTCTGGAAAACAAAACTGCTCTGATTTGACAGGAGGTCCGAGTCCTATTAGGAAAATACTCAGTTAATACATAGTCATTACTAATATTTTAATTTAATATCACCAAGTACTCACAACTTCAATACATTTTGTTTAGATAAAAGAGAACAGTAGGGGAAACTACACAACTAACTTGGACTTTACAAAGGATGGTACCTAGAAGGAACAATATAAGTTCAAGTGAATTAATTTATGCTTGGGATTCAAGTTAGATACTCAATTTGCCATGAAAGTTACTCATTATTACAGATAACATTTTCATAAATATGTCTTTTATAAGATAGAATGTTGAGAAAAGTTCTAAACACAATCAAAATCTCTTCCAGAAATCCAGTACCTCACTTTGGACTAAAAAGAACTTTTAAAAAGCTTAGTTAGGTCCAACAGTAAGTAGTCCAAGGCTCAGCAACATTTGTTTTTCTTTGAGAAACATCAATAAGACTGTCTTAGCTAATGATTTCTGATTATTCTCCAAGTCCCACCTGCTCTGGAAAAGTCTTTGCCCCTGACCATCCAAGACAAAGAGGATCTCTCCTTGTCCTAAATTAATTCTATGGTACTTTTATTTACAGCATAGCATGAGCTATGGGAGGTCATCCTTATGTGTGTATGTACTTGTTTCTGTAGCTAAGGCATAAGTACACCAAGGACAAATGTACATGGTGTTCATCTTTGTATTCTCCAGGGTACACAGCATCTTGCCTGGTGCATGGTACATGTAGACATCTGTAGGATAGTTGATTGACTAATGCTACTGCAGCTCCCAGACATAGGCCAGGGAGGACCACAAAGTAGAGAGAGAGGTGGAAGACAGGAAGCGGAAACAGGAAGGGGAAGGGAAAGAGGGAGAGTGAAACTGTAAAGGGCAGGACCTGGTGTGGTATCTGGAATACTCTTTCAGGAGTCTTTTTGGTGACACAATGTTATAGGAGGCCTAATCCAATTCAAGGAAACCTGCTGATTCCTGAAAGTCACGACTATAAAACAACCCAAGAAATACTTATCTAGGTGTTAAGAACTTAAAGGAATTAAATTAGCCAGAATTTGCTCTTAGAACTTTTCAGATGTCTTTGGAACAGGAAGGCATTGACAATTTTTCAAACATATGCCAATCGAGTGGATTTTTCATGCTGAACTTTATCAGTGAGCATTCAGCCTCATCCACACTATTGATAAGACCAAGAATCAGCATTTTGAGGGGGGGAAGGAGCAAGATGGCGGAGGAGTAAGAGACTGAGAATTCAGGCCCTAGTTCTCCTAGATAGCTATCAAACCATTCTGAACACCTACAAACTCAACAGGAGATAGAAGAGAAGAAGAGCAGCCATTCTAGGAACAGAAAATCGACCACTTTCCAGAGTAAGTAGGACATGAGAAGAAGTGAATACGAAGCAATGGAAAGATAGACCGCAGGGAGAGGGGCCCACTCCTGACAAGTGGTGGAGCAGCAGAGTACAAAATCGGAACTTTTAGAAGTCTGCTCCACTGAGGGACATCGCTGCAGAGGCTAAGTGGTGTGGGAGGTGAAGAGGTGGGGGGTGGAACACTTGCAAGGACAAGGTAGTCTCAGGACACACGGGGTCACAGAAGGACAAGGGGTGTCTGAGTGTGGGAGAGCTGCCAGGTGTCAGGGCGAGGAAGCTGGCTGCAAAAAAAGAGATGAGTAATGGGCTCTCAGCTCAGGGTTACCTTACACCATGATCCAAGGCACAGTCAGACCACTACTCTTCAACCAGGGACCACACAAGTGGCAGATCCGGGGAAACCCCCTTGTTCCTCCTCTGGGAGGAGCAGTGCAGGAGCACATGGCAGGAATCTGCTGAGTTTGAAGACTCCAAATGGGGCCATGCACCAGAGATGGAAATGCACAGTCACAGGCTGGGAGAGTACGGAGTACAGATGGAGACCAGAGAGATGGGAGGAACTGACTGCTTTTCTCTGAGGGCGCACTGAGAAGTGAGGACCTGAGCTCTCAGCTCCTCCAGTCCAGAGATTGGGAGGCCGCCATTTTTATTCCCATCTCCAAAGCTGTACAGAAAGCATTCAGGACACAAAAACTACCAAGAGCGAACCTAAACAGATTACTTGGTCTGGCCCCTAGCCAGGGTGGTGCAATTCTGCCTCAGACAAAAACATTTGAGAGTCACAGCAACAGGCCCCTCCCCCAAAAGATCAGCAAGAACATCCAGCCAAGACCAAGTTTACTGATCAATGAGAACTGTGGAACTCCAGAGCTAGGGGAAAGCAACACACAGAATTCATGGCTTTTTCCCCATGATCCTGTAGTTGTTCAAACTTAAAATTTTTTTATTTTTTTCTTATTCTATTTTTTCAATTTTCTTCTTTCCTACTTTAATGTTTTTGAACTATTTTATCTTATCAATATCTTTTATAAAATCTTTTAAAATTTTCATTGTTATATCCATATTTTATCGCTTCATTGTATGTAACCTTATTTCTTGTATACATATACTTTTTTTTCTTTGAAATTTTGGGATACAATTTCTTCTAATAGATCAAAATATACCCTAAATCTAGCACATAGTTTTGTTCTAGTCTCCAGCCTGTTCACATTCTTTCCTTTTTTTTTTAACCAACTTCTAATCATATCAATTCCTTTTTTAGAATATTTTTTAATTTTCATCTTTACGGTCATAATACATTGTTTCATCATGTTTATACTTACTTTTATATATATAAAAGTTTTTCTTTCTTTAAAATTGTGGAAGGTCTAATAGACCAAAATAAACCCAAAATCAAGTGTGTGACTCTGTTCTATTCACCAGTCTAATATATATGTATATATATATTTTTTCTTTTTCTCCCCCTTTCATCCTCCCCTGGTTTCAGGTTTCTTCTGATTTGGTTAGTGTATATTTTTGTGGGGTCATTGCTACCCTTTTAGTATTTTGTTCTCTCATTCATCTATTCTTACCTGGATAAAATGATAAGGCAGAAAAACTCACACACACACACAAAAAAGAGAACAATAAGCAGTACCAACACTAGGGACCTAAACAATACAGACATTGGTATTAATATGTCAGAACTAGAGTTCAGAATGATGATTATCAAGGTGCTAGCTGGGCTCAAAAAAGGAATGGAAGGTACTAGAGGATCCCTTTCTGGAGAAATAAAAGAACTAAAATCTCATCAAGTTGAAATTTAAAAAAGCTATTAATGAGGTGCAATAAAAAATAAGAGGCTCTTACTGATAGGATAAAAGAGGCAGAAGAGAGAATGAGTGATATAGAAGACCAAATGACAGAGAATAAAGAAGCCGAGCAAAAGAGAGACAAACAACTACTGGACCACGAGGGGAGAATTCAAGAGATAAATGATACCATAAGACAAAATAATATTAGAATAATTGGGATCCCAGAAGAAGAAGAGAGAGAAGGGGGGCAAAAGGTTTATTGGAGCAAATTATAGCAGAGAATTTCCCCAACGTGGCAAAGGGAACAAGCATCAAAATCCAGGAGGCACAGAGAACCCCCCTCAAAATCAATTAAAATAGGTCAACATTCCAGCATCTAATAGGAAAATGTAGAAATCTCAAAGCCAAAGAGTAAATCCTGAAAACAGCTCAGGAAAAGAGGTCTGTAACCTACAATGGTAAAAATAGTAGATTGGCAACAGACCTATCCACAGACACCTGGCAGGCCAGAAAGAACTGCCATGATATATTCAGAGCACTAAATGAGAAAAATACGCAGCCAAGAATACTATATGCAGCTAGGCTGTCATTGAAAATAGAAGGAGAGATAAAAAGCTTCCAGAACAAACAAAAATTAAAAGAATTTGCAAATACCAAACAAGCCCTACAGGAAATATTGAAAGGGGTCCTCTAAGCAAAGAGAGAGAACAGACCAGAAAGAAACAGAAACAATATACAGTAACTGTCACCTTACAGGCAATACAATGGCACTAAATTCATACCTTTTGATAGTTCTCCTGAATGTAAATGGGCCAAAGGTCCCAATCAAAAGGCACAGGGTATCAGAATGGATTAAAAAAAAAATCCATCAATATGCTGCCTACAAGAAACTCATTTTAGATCCAAAGTCACCTCCAGATTTAAAGTGGGTGGGGGTGGGACAATTTACCATGCTAATGGACATCCAAAAAAACCTGAGGTAGCAATCTTTATATCAGATAAATTAGATTTTAAGTCAAAGACTATAATAAGAGATGAGGAAGGAAACTACATCATATTCAAAGGGTCTGTCCAACAAGATCTAACAATCTTAAATATCTATTCCCCTAACATGGGGGCAGCCAATTATATAAACCAGTTAATAATAATATGAAAGAAACAAATCAACAATGATACAATAATAGTAGGGGACTTTAACGCCCCCCCCTCGATGAAATGGACAGATCCTCTAAGCAAAAGATCAAAAAGGATATAAAGGCTTTAAATGACACACTGGACCAGATGGACATCACAGATACATTTAGAACATCCTATCCCAAAACAGAATACACATTGTTCTCGAGTGCACATGGAACATTTTCCAGAATGGATCACATCCTGGGTCACAAATCAGGTCTCAACTGGTACCAAAGGACTGGGATCATTCCCTTCATATTCTCAGACCACAATGCTTTGAAACTAAAACTAGAACAAGAGGAAATTTGAAAGAACTCAAATACATGGAGGCTAAAGAGCATCCTACTAAAGAATGAATGGGTCAAAAAATGAAAGAGGAATTTTAAAAATTCATGGAAACAAATGAAAATGAAAACAACTTTTCAAAATCTTTGGGATGCAGCCAAGGCGGTCCTGACCGGAAAGTATATAGCAATACAAGCCTTTCTCAAGAAACAAGAAAGGTCTCAAGTACATAACCTAACCCTACACCTAAAGGAGCTGGAGAAAGAACAGCAAAGAAAACCTAAACCCAGCAGGAGAAGAGAAATAATAAAGATCAGAGCAGAAATCAGTGAAATAGAAACCAAAAGAACAGCAGAACAAATCAACAGAACTAGGAGCTGATTCTTTGAAATAATTAATAAGATTGGTAAGCCCCTGGCCAGTCTTATCCAAAAGAAAAGAGAAAAGACTCAAATTAATAAAATCATGAATGAAAGAGGACAGATCACAACCAACACCAAAGAAATACAAACAATTATAAGAACATATTATGAGCAACTATATGCTAGCAAATTTGACAGTCTGGAAGAAATGGATGCATTCCTAGACCTACATACTGAGAAAAAACTGAACCAGGAAAAAAACAGAAAACCTGAACAGGCTCATAACCAGTAAGGAGATTGAAGCAGTCATCAAAAATCTCCCAAAAAACAAGAGCCCAGGGCCAGGTGGCTTCCCAGGGGAATTCTACCAAACATTTAAAGAAGAATTAATACCTATTATCCTGAAACTTCCAAAACATAGAAATGGAAGGAAAACTTTCAAACTCATTTTATGAGGCCAGCATTACCTTGATCTCAAAACCAGACAAAGACCCCACCAAAAAGGTGAATTACAGACCAATATCCTTGATGAACACAGATGCGAAAATTCTCACCAAAATACTAGCCAATAGGATGCAACAGTCCATTAAAATGATTCTGCACCACAACCAAGTGGGATTTATTCCTGGGCTGCAATGTTGGCTCAATATCTGCAAAGCAATCAATGTGATACAATACATTAATAAAAGAAAGAATAAGAACCATCTGATACTCTCAATAGATCTAGAAAAAGCATTTGATAAAGCACAGCATCTTTCTTGATCAAAACGCTTCACAGTGTAGGGATAGAGGGTACATTCCTGAATATCATCAAAGCCATCTATGAAAAACCCACAGCGAATGTCATTCTCAATGTGAAAATCTGAAAGCTTTCCTGCTAAAGTCAGGAACGTGGCAGGGATGTCCACTATCACCACTGCTATTCAGCACAGTACTAGAAGTTCTAGCCTCAGCAATCAGACAACAAAAAGAAACAAAAGGCATCTGAATCACCAAAAAAGTAGTCAAACTCTCAGTCCTTGCAGATGATATGATACTTTAAATGGAAAACCCAAAAGACTGCACTCCAAAAGTGCTAGAACTCATACAGGAATTCAGTAAAGTGTCAGGATAGAAAATCCATCCACAGAAATCAGTTGCATTTCTATACACCAACAACAAGACAGAAGAAACAGAAATTAAGAAGTCAATCCCATTTATAATTGTATTCAAAACCATAAGGTACCTAGGAATAAACCTAACCAAAGAGGCAAAGAATCTGTACTCAGAAAACCATAAAGTACTCATGAAAGAAACTGAGGAAGACACAAAGAAATGAAAAAGAAACTTTCCATGCTCAGGGATTGAAAGAACAAATATTGTGAAAATGCCAATGCTACTTAAAGCAATCTGCACATTTAATGTAATCCCTATCAAAATACCATCCACTTTTTTCAAAGAAATGGAACAAATAATCCCAAAATTTATATGGAACCAGAAAAGATCCTGAATAACCAGAGGAATGTTGAAAAAGAAAGCCAAAGTTGACAGCATCACAGTTCCAGACTTCAAGCCCTATTACACAGCTATCATCATCAAGATAGTATGGTACATGGCACAAAAACAAACATAGATCAATGGAACAGAATAGAGAGGCCAGAAAGAGACCCTCAACTCTATGGTCAACTAATCTTCAACAAAGCAGGAAAGAATGTCCAATGGAAAAAAGACAGTCTCTTCAACAAATGGGGTTGGGAAAATTGGACAGCCACATGCAGAAAAATGAAACTGGACCATTTCCTTACACCACACACGAAAATAGACTCAAAATGGATGAAGGACCTCAAATGAGAAAGGAATCCATCAAAATCCTTGAGGAGAACACAGGCAGTAACCTCTTCGACCTCAGCCGCAGCAACTTCTTCCTAGAAACATTGCCAGAGGCAAGGGAAGCAATGGCAAAAATGAACTATTGGGACTTCATCAAGATCAAAAGGTTTTGCACAGCAAAGGAAACAGTTAACAAAACCAAAAGACAACTGACAGAGTGGGAGAAGATATTTGCAAATGACATATCAGATAAAGGGCTAGTATCCAAAATCTACAAAGAGCTTAGCAAACTCAACACCCAAAGAACAAATAATCCAGTCAAGAAATGGGCAGAAGACATGAACAGACATTTCTGCAAAGAAGACATCCAGATGGCCAAAAGACACATGAGAAAGTGCTCCACATCACTCAGCATCAGAAAAATACAAATCAAAACCACAATGAGATACCAACTCTCACCAGTCAGAATGGCTAAAATGAACAAGTCAGGATGACAGATGCTGGCGAGGATGGGGAGAAAGGGGAACCCTCCTATACTGTTGGTGGGAATGCAAGCTGGTGCAACCACTCTGGAAAACAGCATGGAGGTTCCTCAAAAAGTTGAAAATAGAGCTACCCTATGATCCAGCAATTGCACTACTGGGTATTTACCCTAAAGATACAAATGTAGTGATCCAAAGGGGCACGTGCACCCAAATGTTTATAGCAGCAATGTCCACAATAGGTAAACTATGGAAAGAACCTAGATGTCCATCAACAGATTAATGGATAAAGAAGAGGTGGTATATATAGACAATGGAATACTATGCAGCCATCAAAAGAAATGAAATCTTGCCATTTGCAACAACATGGATGGAATAAGAGGGTATTATGCTGAACAAAATAAGTCAATAAGAGAAGACAATTATCATATGATCTTCCTGATATGAGGAATTTGAGAAACAGAGTCGGGGGTTGGGGGAGTAGGGAAGGAAAAAATGAAACAAGATGGGATCAGGAAGGAGACAACCTATAAGAGACTCTCTGACAAAACAAACTAAGGGTTGGCGGAGGAAGGGTGTGGGAGAGGGTGGTTGGGTTATGGACACTGGGGAGTGTATGTGCTATGGTGAGTGCTGTGAAGTGTGTAAGCCTGACAATTCACAGACCTCTACCCCTGGAGCTAATAATACATTGTATGTTAATTTTTAAAAAATTATTTTTTTAAAAAAAAGGAAAGGAGGAAAAAATCCTTAAATTATCAAACCTTAGAGGATAGTTACAGATCAAGCCCCTTTCTCTTTCAGATTTAAGGATTGAACAAAGGGTGAAAAAACTATGTAATGTTTTTCAAAGATAGCTATTGTAATCAATATCAAACAATAGACATGGGGGGCAATGAATAAGAAAGTAGGAAGTTTCTGTTTTACTGGGGACAAGTTTCAGTATATTTGCTTTTCATTAAAAAAAAAAAAAGTCTTGAGAAGCACATCCAAAAACGTTGGCAGAAAACAATTTTCCAAAATCTACTTCTCTATAAAAATAATAAGAGCACTGGCAAAATTGTCCAAATTAACTTTCAGAATTCTGGAAAGTAACCAAAGGCTTGTGACAATGTAATTTTCTTCTTTTCCTCAAGAAAAAAAACCTGAATATCTATTTAAAAAGAAAGTACTGGGGAATTTTTATTTTTAATTTTCTCTATCCCCACCCACATCCCCATAGTAGTTTTGAAAACCTAACAGTCTTGCAATCACAACAGCTATTATAACAGCAGCCCAGAAGTCACTGGGGATGGCAGAACAGGTTTAGCATTCCCCAAAAATCTTGATTCCCATTACATGACTATGTGGTAAATTCCTGGAAATCCCACTAACAGGGCTTATCACTATTTGATCAATTCAGCACTTGCTCGGTGAAATAGCCTTTTCCCAACAGTGCTTATCACATACTCAAAAAATGCATGAGAATTATTTAACCTCAAAACTGTCTAAGATTGCCTGGGTGGCTCAGTGGGTTAAAGCCTCTGTCTTCAGCTCAGGTCATAATCCCAGGGTCCTGGGATCGAGGCCCCTGCTCAGTGGGGAGCCTGCTTCCTCCTCTCTGCCTGCCTCTGTGCCTACTTGTGATCTGCCTGTCAAATAAATAAATAAAATCTTTTTTAAAAAACTGTCTAAGATTGCAATAACAATTGGGCAAATAAGAGGCTGACCAAAAAAAAATTTTAAAGGAAAAGTTGATGAACAAGAAGTCCTAGAGGAATTTGAAAAGGTCAACATATTCCTGGGAATCTACCACACCATGCACATGTACAGAGCTGTGAATATGCCAGGAAAACTCTGTGAAGGTCCTAATTTTTTCATCTCTGGCTAGCTTTGAGATTCTGAAAACAAACAGAAAGTAAAAGCTAAGGAAGAGTTGTAAAAACTACTATCAGAGTCATTGAACGTATGTATAGAAAAACCCCAAGCAAAGCCTGGGAGACTTTCCAGTTCAAGGCACTTAAAGATATTTTTGTACAGTCATTAGCTGATCATTAAGTTAACTGAGCAAAGACTTCAGTGGCTGTCTACAACAGAGAATATTGACTTTATAGAATTAGTTCAGGAAAGTCTTTATAGAATTAGTTCAAGAACTAAACAGCAACAACAATCACCACCACAACCACAAACAGCAACAATAACAAATACTGATTGGTGAGAGTGATGGTCTGATTTTGAGAGTTGCCACATTATATTATTTTAAATGTCCAATATTTGTTTAAAAGATTATAATACATGCAAAGAAATAGGAAAGTATGGTCCATATCAAGAAGATAAAAAACAGGGACACTTGGGTGGCTTAGTGGGTTAAAGCCTCTGCCTTTGGCTCAGGTCATGATCCCAGGGTCCTGGGATCAAGCCCCACATTGGGCTCTCTGGTCAGTGAGGAGCCTACTCTCTCTCTCTGCCTGCCTCTCTGCCTACTTGTGATCTCTGTCTGTCAAATAAATAAATAAAATCTCTAAAAAAAGAAGAAGAAGAAGAAGAAGAAGAAAAAACAGCTAATGGAAGCTGTCCTTAATGGGGCTTAAATTTTAGACTTATTAGTAAAGACTTCAAATCAGCTACTATAAATATGTTCATAGAACTAAAGGAAATCATGTCTAAATAACTAAAGGAACATATGAGAACAATATCTCATCAGATAAATAATAACTATAAAGAGAATTATTGAAAATAAATAAATAAATAAACCAAATAGAAATTCTGGAGTTGTAAAGCACCAAAACTGAAATGAAAAATCAGTAGAGAGGCTCAACAACAAATTGGAGTTGGTTGAACAAAGTATTGCCAAACTCAAAGATAGTTTAATAGATACTATCCAGTCTGAGGAATAGAAAGAAATCACAATGAAGAAAAACAAACTGTATCTTAGAGACCTGTGAGACACAATTAAGTGTAACAACATTCACATGATGGGAGCCCCAGAAAGGAAGAGAAGAGGGGACAGAAAGAGTATATGAAGAAATAAAGGACAAGAACTTCCCAAATGTGATAAAAACCAAAAACTGCATATCCAAGAAGCTCAAGGAACTCCAAGTAGATCCACCATTGACATACCATAGTCAAACAAACAGTCTTTAAAACAGATAGAGGAGTGATTTATTACATACAAGGAACCTATAAGATTAACAGCTGACTTATCATCAGAAAGCATGGAGTCCAGAAGACTGTGAGATAACATTCAAAGTGCTTAAGGAAAAAGACTTTCAACCAAGGATTTTTATATCCAACACTACTATCCTTCAAAAACAAAGAAGTTAAGACATCCCCAGATAAACAAAAACTGAGAGAATACATCACTACAATCTGTCCTATAAGAAATAGTAAAGATAGTCCCTCAGGCTAAAAAGAAAGGACATTAGATAGTAAATAGAAGCCACATTAAGGAATAAAGAACATCATTAAAGGTAATAACATTGACAAACATAAAGGACAGTATAAATATCTTTTTTATTTGTAACATTTTTCCTACATATTTTATTTTTTAAAAGACTTTAGTTATTTGACAGAAAGAGAAAGAGATCACAAGTAGGCAGAGGGGCAGGCAGAGAGGGGGGGGGAAGCAGGCTCTCTGCTGAGCAGAGAGCCCGATGTGGGGCTTGATCCCTGAGATTATGACCTGAGCTGAAGGCAGAGGCTTAACCCACTGAGCCACCCAGGTGCCCCATTTCCTACATATTTTAAAACACAATTACATAAAGCAATATTAGATAATGTACAAAGATAAATTTGTATGACAATAATAGCACAAAAATGGGAGATGGAACAAACTTATATAAGAACAAATTTCTGTATACTATTGAAATTAAATTTATATTATTCCAAATAATTGTTATAAGTTGTTCATTGTAATCCCCATCACAACACCTCAGAAAAATGACTCAGAAAGTGGAGTTTAAAAAGGAGGGAGGACTAAAAGTACACTAGAAATAACAAAAATGAAAGTAGTAACAGAAGGATGGAGAAACAAAAAAGACATAATAAATATATAAAACAAATCCTAATCCTAATCCTACCAAATCAGTTATTAGATTAAATATAAATAGCTTAAACATTCCAATTAAAAGGCAGGATTTAGAAAAACGGAGGGAAAAAACCATGATTCAACTATATGCCATCTACAGAGATTTAGAAAAATGGAGAGAAAAAACATGGTTCAACTATATACCATCTACATGAGATATATTTTAGATTAAAAGACAAAAAAAAAAGCTTAAAAGGTTGAGAAAAGAGATGTAATGCATACAGTAACCAAAAGAGAGCTGGAGTGGCTATACTAATATAAGACAAAATAGACTTTAAGACAAAAGAACACTTTATAATAATAAAAGGGTAAATTTATCAGAAATAAATGACAGTTATAAACATGTATGAATATAATAACAAATTAAAATTCATAAAGAAAAAGTGACAAAACTGCAAGGAGAAATGGTCAATTCAACAATAACAATTGGAGACTTCAATAATGGCTACTACAACTAGAAAGAAGATTAAAAAGGAAAGACTTGAAAACACTATAAACCAACTAGACATAACAGACATCTAAATAACACCCCACCCAACAACAACAGAATATACATTCTTCAGAACAGTCTCCAGGATAGACCATATGCTATAGGTCATAGGTCATAAAACAAGCCTCCATAAATTAACAAAGATTTCAATCATACAAAGTATGTCCTTCAACCACAATAGAATAAAGTTAGAAGTCAATTAATAAAGAAAATATGGGAAATTCATATATACATGGAAATTAAACATCATACTCCTATATAACCAAAAGGTCAAAGAAGAAATCACAAGAGAAATTAGAAAGTATGCTGAGATGAACAAAATAAAACAGTAAAAATGAAATGCAGCAAAGGCAGTGTTTAGAGGGAAATTATCTGTAAATGCCTATGTTAAATCAATAACTTAATCTTTAAAGAAACTAGAAAAAGAAATGCAAACTAAGCCTAAAGTAAGCATAAAGAAGAAAACAATGAAGAGTAAAGTAAAAATAAATGAAATAGACAATAGAAAACTGATAGGAAAAAAACCAACTTTTCAATTCTTCTAAAGATTCAAAAATTGACAAACCATTAGCTAGACTGACATACATACATACATACATACATACATACATACATACATAAGTAAAATTGGCTCCCTAAATCTGGAATGAAAGAGAGGACATTCCTATCAACTTTAAAGAAGAAAAAGAATTATAAAGGAATATTATGAACAAATGTATGCCAACAAGTTAGATAACCCAGATGAAATAGACAAATTCCCAGGAAGGGAAAACTACTATTACTGAACTGACTCAAGAGAAAAAAAGAAAAGCAAAGAAAAGAGAAAAGAAAAGGAAAAAGAAAATCTGAATAGAAACATAGGAAGTAAAGAGATTGAATTAATAATAAAAAATCTTCCCACAAAGAAAAACCCAGACCCATATGACTTCACTAGTACATTCTCCCAAATATTTAAAGAGGAATTAACACCAATTCTTCACAAACTCTTCTAAAAAACAGAAGGAAGAAAATTTCTCAATTGTCTATAAGGCCTATATTACCCTGATATCTCAATGAGATAAAGATATGACAAGAAAACTATAAATCAATATCTCTGATGAGTATAGACATAAAAATCTTCAACAAAATACTATGAAACAGAATCCAAAAGATTATACATCATGACAAAATGAAATTTATCAGAATTTTTATGGCCTGAGTTGACAGGCAATGGAAATATAACTCTGAAAGATTTTATTTTTTTAAAGTAAACTCTATATGTGGGGCTCAAACTCACATCCCCAAGATCAAGAGTCATATGCTCCACCAACTGACGTAGGAGCTCCTATAACCCATTTTAAAGCTCCTCAATTTCCTGAAAGGAAATCCAGGGTCCACAATTTTGTAAAAACACGTAAGAGCCTATAGAAATGATACAAATGTGTCAGTAATTAAAAGTAAGATAATTTTTTAACTACCAGCTCTGTGATCTTGAGCAAGTCACTTACACTCTCAAATCCTCAGATGCCCCTTCTGGAAAACAAAGAGAGCAAAAGTACCTATTTTGTAGCATTGATGTGGTAATTAGATGAAATTTAACATGTTGATATATAGTGCAAAGCACATGGAAAGGATCAGATGGATGTTGGCTGCTGTAGGCTGCCCTTGAGGGTCTACATTCCTTATTTTGCAATGGGAAGGGAAAAGTTCAGGTATACCAATGTCAGTCTGTCCTACACAACAGCTTGGTACTCTAAAATGGGAGTGGAGGAGGCTCAGCTCCCCCACAGAATTGTCCCTTCTATCGGAAAAACAAATATTGTTAAAATATCTATGCTACCTGGAGAAATCTACACATTCAATGCAATCCCTATCAAAATACCATCAACCTTTTTCACAGAGTGGGAATAAATAATCCTAAAATTTGTATGGAACCAGAAAAGACCCCAAACAGGCAAAAGAATGTTGAAAAAGAAAACCAAAGCTGGTGGTATCACAATTCCAGACTTCAAACTCTATTACAAAGCTATCATCATCAAGACAGTATGGTATTGGCACAAAAACAGACACATAGATCAATGGAACAGAATAGAGAGCCCAGAAATGGACCCTCAACCCTATGGTCAACTACAAAGCAGGAAAGAATATCCAGTCTCTTCAACAAATGGTGTTGGGAAAATTGGATAGTCACATGCAGAAGAATGAAACTGGACCATTTCCTTACACCATACACAGAAATAGACTTAAAATGGATGAAAGACCTAAATGTGAGACAGGAATCCATCAAAATCCTAGAGAAGAACACAGGCAGCAACTTCTGTGACCTCAGCCACAGCAACTTCTTGCTAGACACATCTCCAAAGGCAAGGGAAACAAAGGCAAAATGGAACTGCTGGGGCTTTATCAAGATACAAAGCTTCTTATCAAAAGAAACGAGATCTTGCCATCTTCAACGATTTGGATGGAACTAGAGGGTGTCATGCTAAGTGAAATAAGTCAGAGAAAGACAACTATATGATCTCTCTGATATGAAGAATTTGAAAGGCCGGGCACAGGGTCGTGGTGGGTAGGGAGGGAAAAAATGAAACAAGATGGGATCGGGAGGGAGACAAACCATAACAGACTCTTAACCTCACAAAGCAAACTGAGGGTTGCTGGGGGCTGGGGAGGTAGGGATAGGGTGCCTGGGTTATGGACATTGGGGAGGGTATGTGCTATGGAGTGCTGTGAAATGTGTAGGCCTGATACCCCTGGGGCAAACAATACATTATATGTTAATTTTTTTAAAAAAGATACAAAGCTTTTGCACAACAAAGAAAACAGTCAACAAAACCAAAAAAACAACTGACAGATTGGGAAAAGATATTTGCAAATGTCTTACCAGATAAAGAGCTAGTATCCAAAATCTATAAAGAACTTACCACACCAAACCCAAAAAAACAAAAAATCCAGTCAATAAATGGGCAGAAGACATGAACAGATATTTCTGCAAAGAAGACACACAAATGGCCAACAGACAAAGGAAAAAGTGCTGCACATCACTTGGCATCAGTAAAATATAAATCAAAACCACAATGAGATACCCTCACACTAGTCAGAATGGCTAAAATTAACAAGTCAGGAAACGACAGATGTTGGTGAGGATGCAGAGAAAGGGGAGCCCCCTTACACTATTGGTGGGAATGCAAGCTGGTGCAGCTACTCTGGAAAAACAGAATGGAGGTTCCTCAAAAAGTCAAAAATACAGCTACCCTATGACCTAACAATCGTACTACTAGGGATTTATCCCAAAGATACAAATGCAGTGATCCAAAGGAACACCTGCACCCCAATGTTTATAGCAGCAATGTTCACAATAGCCAAGCTATGAAGAGAGCCCAGATGTCCACCAACAGATGAATGGATAAAGGAGATGTTTTATATATATATATATATATACATATATATATATATATGCACGCGCACACACACACATACACACATATACAATGGAATACTATGCAGCCATCAAAAATGAAATCTTCCCATTCACAAGTACGTGGATGGAACTAGACAGTATTATGCTAAGTGAAATAAGTCAGTCAGAAAGAAATAATTATATCACTCATGTGGAATTTAAGAAACAAAACAGAGCATCATAGGGGAAGGGAGGTAAAAACAAAACAAGGTAAAATCAGGTAGACAAACAAGAAGAGACGCTTAATCATGGGAAACAAACTGAGGGCTGCTGGAGAGGAAGGAGGTGGAGGGATAGGGTAACTGGGTGATGGACATTAAGGAGAATATGTGATGTTATGAGTACTGGGTATTATATAAGACTGATGAGGGGCACCTGGGTAGTTCAGTGGTTTAAGCCTCTGCCTTTGGTTCAGGTCATGGTCTCAGAGTCCTGAGATGAAGCCCCATATTGGGAAGGGGGGGGGTCTCTGCTCAGCAGGGAGCCTGCTTCCCCCTCTCTGCCTGCCTCTCTGCCTACTTGTGATCTCTCTCTCTGTCAAATAAATAAATAAAATCTTTAAAAAAAAAAAGACTAATGAATCACTGACCTGTACCTCTGAAACTAATAATACATTATATGTTTATTAATTGAATTTAAATTAAATAAATATTTAAATAAATATTTATATTTGTTAAATAAATATTTATATAAATAATTAAATTTTTGTAAAAAAAGAATTGTCCCTCCAGCTCCAGTTACTACTTCCCACCTCCTCATCAGTCATTACAGGGGGTGGGATATAGACTGCCTAGCTCTCCCTCTGCCCTCAAGGAAGTCCTTGCTTCCAGGCCTGTATCACCAACCATCATGTCACTATACGGCAATCTCTCAGGAACCTGTTTTATAAGCTTTGGAAAGTGGATTATTTCATCATTTTTTCTTAACGTAAAATGAGAATTAAACCACAGGAGAACCAAGAGTCTTACCCAAGGTTTTAGATAGTGTGCTTTTTCCAATCCATGCTGCCTTTCATTCAAAAGAGATAAAAATGTATACAATTTTGAGTCAACAAGGCTAGATAGCCAGACAGACCTGACTGAGCTGAACTATACAAAGTGTTTCATCTTTCTGTGACTTATTATTCTCAACTTAAAAAGGCTACTGTGAGAATTTGATAAAATAGTAAAGATAAATTGTCTACCACAGGGCCTGATTGTTTAGAGAAGATCTTTCTTAAATGCTTACCTCTCCTCATTTTCCCTAGTTTAAAAAAAAATATGTATTTTTTAAAGTTTTTATTTAAATTCCAGTTAACTAATATACAGTGTATTATTAGTTGCAGGCATAAAATACAGTGATTCAACACTTCCATACATCACCAAGTGCTCATCACAACAGGTGCACTTAATCCCCAGCAGCACCCGTTGCACCCATCCCCCTACCCACCTCCCCTCCAGCAACCCTCAGCCTGTTCTCCATAGATAAGAGTCTGCTTCTTGATTTGCCTCTCTCTCTCTTTTGTTTGGTTTGTCCTTTGCTCCTTTGTTTTGTTTCTTAAATTCCACATGAGTGAAATCATATGGTATTTGTCTTCCTCTGCCTGACTTATTTCACATAGCATATATTCTCTGCCTCCATCCACGTCACTGCAAGTAGGAAGATGTCATTCCTTTTTATGACTGTGTAATATTCCATTGCACGCATATATATGTATATATATTATATATATAAAATATATATACACACACATACATATACATACATACCACTCCTTTATCCATTCATCAGTGGACACTTGGGCTCTTTCCATAGTTTAGCAATTATAGATAATGCTGCTATAAACATCGGGGTTGCATGTATCCCTTTGAATTAGTTACTTTTGTATTCTTTGGGTAAATACCCAGTATGCACTTGCTGGATGGTAGGGTAGTTCTATTTTTAACTTTTGAGGGTCCTCCATACTGTTTTCCACAGTGGCAAGACTTCAAGATAAAAAGCTTCTGCACAGCAAAGGAAACAATCAACAAAACTAAAAGACAACCTACAGAATGGGAGAAGATACTTGCAAATAACATATCTGATAAAGTAGTATCCAAAATATATAAAGAACTTGTATGTACTATTTGTATTTTTTCTTTAAAACTTACATAGCTGTGTTTTAAGGAAAATGTATGTTTTAAAACACATGTGGCTATGTTTAAAAGGAAAAAAATACAAATAATGCATGTATTTTCCCACAAAAGGTTACACTCTTCCAAATTTCTGGATTTCTGACCCCAAAAAAAGTCATGACACAGTAAAAGGCAGTTCTGCTTAGAAATAATAATTAACACAGTAACATGAGAAAAAGTTGAGAGACATTGTGAAGGTAACTTTCAGTCTGACAAAGTCCCCAGAAAACTTGTCCTTGTATAAAGCAAGGGAGTGACCCAAAGGTATAAATAAAGATTGAAAAAAACAAAAGAAAACAAAAACAACAACAACAACAAAAACAAAAACACTGGCTTAGAAAACCAAAGGTGGAGGAACAAGCTCTGATCCAGGACGATGGCCTGGCCCATCCTTGGAACACTGGATTCCTAATGCTCATTTCCAGAACAAGTAGAATCCTCAGTTTTCTGTAATGGCCTTGGGCGAGCCTACTCTGCAAACTTCTTTTTTTTTTTTTTTTTTTATTTTAAATATTTTATTTATTTGACAGACAGAGATCACAAGTAGGCAGAGAGGCAGGCAGAGAGAGAGAGAGGAGGAAGCAGGCTCCCTGCTGAGCAGAGAGCCTGATGTGGGGCTTGATCCCAGGACCCTGGGATCAGGACCTGAGCCAAAGCAGAGGCTTAACCCACTGAGCCACCCAGGTGCCCCTGCAAACTTCTTTTTAAATGATTGTTGAGTCTCTGACAAGCATTTCTACTTTGCTAGGCAGGGTGGCCCACACATGTTCATTCGTGGGATGGCAAAGCACACTGTGGTTCTGCAGCCTCCATAGCTCTTTATGCAATGTCCCCAGCACAATGATACAAGGTTTGTGGAATCTCTCAGTTTCTACTGGGGGAAAAACTAGAAATCATTCTTTGTCAAATACGGGATGTTTGATGTTCTTTATCATGTATTTGAAAGCATGTCATTAAAGCATTGGCGAACTTGAAGTTCCCCTCCAGCATATAACTGGTGGGAATGACAAGCCATCTCCTTAAAATAGCCATGTCCTTGCTTTGTTCACTGTGTGCTTGCTGGGGCCATTAAAAGACATTTTTATTTTCTTTTTTGAAATTTCAGACTGTGAATAGTTTGGAAATGATTTTTTTTTTTTTACAGAAGAAGGAAAAGAAAAAGAAGAAAAATTGTTAAAACTTTGAAAAGAAACACTTCCTACTCTTGTACACACCACAATCCTGCTGCACTCATCATACTCTTGTTCTCCTTTCATGGAAAAGGAACCTCCTAGGTCATCAACACTCATTGGTTGCTGCACAGAAGGACACTGGTAACAAGGACTCCTCCTGTTACCCTGAAGCAGCCCCCCCCCCCCAGCCATACAGGCAAACCCTGATCAGAAGCAGATTTCTGAATCACGGTATGTTAGAGACTTTATCAAGAAAAGGAACATCATGGTAAGTACTTCTCTACCACACAGAAGAGGGAAATCTTTAAAAGCACCTGGAACTATGCGTAGAAGTTTCACTTTTTCTAAGAAAAAAAAGAAAATCCATTCTTGTTCTATTTTGGAAAAGAAATACACATCTTTTATCCATATTACCTGCCAGTTATTCCTACTTATATGAATCAAATAAATCTTTCCATTAAAAACCTTACAGTCATCATTATGGACACTAAGGAAAAATAGCATGCTTTAGATGAAAAAAGGGAGCTGTGACTGATACTCTTTTAACCCTTTTTCCAAAAAAACCCCAGAATTTAGGGGAGCCTGGGTGGTTCAGTCAGTTAAGTGGCTGCTTTCAGCTGAGGTCATGACCTCAGGCTGAACCTGAGCCCCGCTTCAGGTTCCCTGCTCAAAGGGGAGCCTGCTTCTCCCTCTGCCTCTGCCTGCAGCTCCCCCTGCTTGTGCTCTCTTGCCCACACTCTCTCTCAAATAAATAAAATCCATAAATAAATAAGTAAATAAATAAATAACAGACTTTATTTTTTAGAGCAGTTTTAGGTTCACACCAAAACTGAGAAAATACAGAGATTTCCCATATGCCCCCTGGCTCCACACATGCATAATCTCCCCCATTATCAACATCCCATAGTAGAGTGGTATAGTAGCTATAATCAAGGAACCTACATTGACACATCATTATCACCCAAAGCCCATACTCTACATTAGGGTTCATTCTTGGTCGTGTATATTCTATGGATTTTGACAAATGTATAACGTCATATACTGCTATTGGAATATCTCAAAATAGGTTCACTGCCCTAAATATTCTTTGTGCCCTAGTTATTCCTCTCTTTCCCCAACCCATGGCAGTTACTGATCTTTTTATGGTCTACATAGTTTTGCCTTTTCCAGAAGGTCATAAAGTTAGAATCATACAGTAGGTAGTCTTCTCATACAGTTAGGTTAGCTTCTTTCACGTAGTAACATACATTAAAATGTCCTCCATGAACTTTCATGGTTTCATAACTCATTTCTTTTTGTGGGGCTAGATAACATTCTACTGTATGAATGTACCACAGTTTAATGTATCCATTCACCGATGGAAGGATAATTTGGTTGCTTCCAAGTTTTGTCAGCTGTGACTAAAGCTGCTATAAACACCCATTTGCAGGTTTATGTATGGACATGGATTTTTGAGTCATTTGGGAAAACACCAAGTAAAGAGATTGCTGGGTCGTAAGGTAAGAGTATATTTATTTTTTTAAAGAAATGGCCTAGCTGTCTTCTGAAATGACTATACCAGTTTGTAATCTTACCAGCAATGCATGAGAGTTCCTGTTGCTACATATTCCAGTCAACAATTGTTATTGTCAGGTTTCTGATTTTAGACATTCTAAAAGGTGTGTAGTGGTATCCCCTTGCCATTTTTTTCCCCTTGCCCTTTTGATCTGTACTTTCTTAATAACATAATAAAAGATGTGGAGCATCTTTTCATACACTTATTTCCTACTTGTATATATTCTTTAGTGAGGTATCTGTTCAGATCAATTGCCTGTTTTTAAGTTAGCATTTCTTATTGTTCTGGTTTTTGTTTGTTTGTTTGTTTTATTATTAGCGCGAGCGAGCACAGGCAGACAGAGTGGTAGGCAGAGGCAGAGGGAGAAGCAGGCTCCCTGCCAGGCAAGGAGCCTGATGTGGGACTCGATCCCAGGACGCTGGGATCATGACCTGAGCCAAAGGCAGCTGCTTAACCAACTGAGCCACCCAGGCGTCCCTATTGTTCTGTTTTTAAGAGCTCTTTGTATCTTTGGATAATAGTCCTTTATAAGATATGTCTTTTGCGAATATTTTCTCAGTCTGTGGCATATCTACATATGCTCTTGAGTGTTTCACAGAGCAAAAGTTTTTAATTTTAATGAGGCCAATCTTTTCAATTTTCTCTTTCATGAATCATGCCTTTGCTGATGTATCCAAAAATGACGTCACCATAACCAAGGTCATCTAAATTTTTTTTTCCTATGTTATCTCCTAAAAGTTTTGTAATTTCGTGTTTTTTAAAGACTTATTTATTTGAGAGAGAAAGAGAGAGAGCACATACACGTGTGAGAGAGTGTGTTCAAGGGGGGAGGGGCAAAGGAAGGGGAAGAGAATCTCAAGCAGACTCCCCACTGAGTGTGGAGCCTGACCTGGGCTCAATACCACCACCCCCAAGATCATGACCTGAGCTGAAATCAAGAACGGGAGGCTCAACTGACTGAGCCACCCAGTTGCCCCTGTAATTCTGTGTTTTAAAGCTAGGTCTATGACTCATTTTGAGTTAATTTTTATGAATAGTGTAAGGTCTGAGTCTAGACCTTTTTACACATGGATATCCAGTTGTTCCAGCACAATTTGTTGAAAACGCTACATATCTCCATTGTATTGTCTTTGCTCTTTTGTAAAGAATCAATTGACTATATTTATCTGGGTCTATTTCTGGGGTCTCTATTTTGTTCTATTGGTCCATGTGTCTATTCTTTCACCAATACCATACTCTCTTGATTACTAAAGCTTTAGGGTAAGTCTTGAAGTCAGATAGTATCATCCTCCCACTTCCCTCTTCTCCTTCAATATTGTGTTGCTGGCCCTAGGTCTTTTGCCTCTCCATAAAAACGTTAGAAGCAGTTTGTTAATATGTGCAAAGTAACTTGCTGGGATTTTGACTGGGACTGTACTGACTGCATTGGTCAAGTTGGGAAAAACCGACATCTGGACAATACTGAATCTTCCTATCCAGGAACGTCTAATATCTCTCCATTTATTTAGCTCTTTGGGTTTTTTTTCACCAGAGTTTTGTCATTTTCCTCATATAGATTTTTATATATGTTTTGTTAGATTTATACCTGAGTATTTAATTTCTAGAGGTGCTAATGTAAATTTTATTGTGTTCTTAGTTTCAAATCCCACTTACTCATTTTGATATATAGGAAAGCAATTGACTTTTGAATATTTGCCTTGTATTGTGTAACATTCCTATGACTGCTTATTAGTCCCAAGAGTGTTTTTGTCAGTTCTTTCAGATTTTCTAGAGACAATCAGATCATCTGTGAACAAAGTGAGTTTCGTTTCTTCCTTTTCAATGGATACCTTTCATTTCCTTTTCTTTTCTTCTTAGTAGCTATGAATTCTAGTACAATGCTGAATAGCAGTGGTGAGAGGGGATATCTTGCCTTGTTAACCCAATCTTAGTGGGAAAGCTTGAAGTTCATCACCATTAAGTATGATATCAGCTGTAGGATTCTGCCAATATTCTTAATCAACTTGAGGAAGTTCCTTACTATTCCTATTCATTGAATGATGTCATGAATGATTGTTGGATTTTGTCAAATGCTTTTTCTGCATGTATGGATAGAACCATGTGACTTTTTTCTTCTTTAGCCCATTGGTGTGATGGATTACATTAACTGGTTTTCTGATGCTGAACCGTCCTTGCAAACCTAGAACAAATCCTTCCTGGTCATTGTGTATAATTTCTTTTTATGTATTATTGGATTTTATCTACTAATATTTTGTTGATCCTTTTAACTTAGAAATGCTGGAAGACACATCTTATATTAGAGAGAAAAAAACTGTGGATGTGCCTGGGTGTCTCAGTCAGTTAAGCGTCTACCCTCAGGTCAGGTCATAATCCTGGGATCGAGCTGTGCATCGTGCTCCCTGCTCAGTGGGAAGCCAGCTTCTTCTCCCACTCCCCCTGCTCGTGTTCCCTCTCTCACTGTGTCTCTGTCAAATAAATAAATAAAATTTTTTAAAAAAAGAAGTACCTACCAAATACATCATACTTTATGGTGAAAATAGTGAATGCTTTCCATCTAAGTTTGGGAACAACATAAGGATATCTACCATCTTTATTTATATTTATTATTGTGCAGGAGATCTGTTGAAGAAATATTTGTCTATCTCGGGGCACCTATAAGATGCAAAAAGTACTAAACATAAATGAAAGATTAAGAAACTATGTTGATTATGAAACTCAACACCCAAAATAAGAATACACATTAAAAAATGGGGAAAAGGGGGCACCTGGGTGGCTCAGTGGGTTAAAGCCTCTGACTTCAGCTCAGGTCATGACCCCAGGGTCCTGGGATCAAGCCCCGAATTGGGCTCTCTGCTCAGCGGGGAGCCTGCTTCCTCCTCTCTCTGCCTGCCTCTCTGCCTACTTGTGATCTCTGTCTGTCAAATAAATAAATAAAATCTTTTAAAAAAATGGGGAAAAGACATGATTAGACATTTTTCCAGAGAAGACATACAGAAGGCTGAGAGACACATGAAAAGATGTTCAACATCACTCACCATCAGCAAAACACAAATCAAAAATGAGATATCACTTCACACCTGCCAGAATGGCTAAAATCAACAACACAAGAAACAACAGTGTTGGCAAAGATATAGAGAAAGGGAACTGTTGCACTGTTGGTGGGAATGCAAACTGGTACAGCCACTCCAGAAAACAGTATGGAGTTGCCTCAAAAGGTTAAAGGTAGGGAGAGACGAAGCATGAGAGACTGTGGACTCCGAGAAACAACCTGAGGGTTTGGGAGGGGAGGGGATTGGGAGGTTGGGTGAGCCTGGTGGTGGGTATTAAGGAAGGCATGTATTGCATGGAGCAGTGGGTGTTGTGCATAAACAATGAATTCTGGAACACTGAAAACAAATTTAAAAAATAAGTTAAAAAGTTAAAAAAAAAAGTTAAAAGTAGAACTGGCCTACAACCCAGGAATTGCACTACTAGGTATTTACCCAAAGAATACAAAAATACTAATTCAAAGAGATACAGGCATCCTGATGTTTATAGCAGCATTGTCAACAATACCCAAACTATGGAAACAGCTCAAGTGTCCATCAACTGATGAATGGATAAATACAGGGTGACATATATATAACACAATGGAATATTAGTCATAAAAAAGAATGACATCTTGCCATTTGAGACGGCATGGATGGAAGCTAGAGAGCATTGTGCCAAGCGAAATAAGTCAATCAGAGAAAGACAAATACCATATGATTTCATCCATGTGGAACTTAAGAAACAAAACAAATGAGCAAAGGGAAAAAAGGAGAGATAAAGCAAGAAAAAGTCTCAAGTATGAGAAAAACTGATGGTTATCAGAGGGGAGGGGGTGGAGTAGGGATGATGGATTAAATAAGAGGTGGGGCTTAAGGAGAGCACCTGTGATGAGCACTGGGCTTTGTACGGAACTGTTGAATCAGTATATTGTATACCTGAAACTAATAATACACTGTATGTTAGCTAACTGGAATTTAAATAAACACTTCAAAAAGGAAACAATGTGGAAAGTAGTGACCTAGCTAAAAATGACCCAACTAAAGATGAACTCATTGATTGATATTTGGACAAAAACTTGACCACAACTGGTGTTTAACTAAAAAATTGTGGTGTTCTTTGAAAGAAGTCTGCCTACCTTGGTCTTGTAAACTATGAAAGGTTTAATTACATTCACAACAGTATATTTTGAGAGCCTAAATTTTCAACACTTGTGACCATCCAAACAAAAGATCAAAATCAACTGGATACTACATGCATGTTGCCTTGTCAAAGGGCGCCTCATGGTTTAATTCTCTTATTCAAGCTAACTACTGCCTTTAAAGTCTTTAAAAAATAAAATGTAGCTTACCTTGTCAAGATTTTAAATGTGTTTTTTGTTTTTAATGTCTTAACAAAGAATGTATGTATTATTATATCACAAATTTTTAAAATATTATGATAACTATATTTCACTATGGTTTCCTTTGTAATCCAATTTATTTTATTTCATGCATTTAGAAACATTACTCTGAGAAGATTCTAGCAAAAGAGCCATTGCACAGAAAGCTCAAGAAGCTCATGGTTTTTCTGGAAAGTTGAAATAGAAATATCTGATGAAGTAGCACCTGACTGGCTCAGTGGGTAGAGCATGTAACTCTTGATTTCAGGATTGTAAATTCAAGCCCCACGCTGGGTGTAGAGATTACTTAAAAAAAATAAAATCTTTATTTAAAAGAAGTCATCTGATGAAGACAGCAATATGTCCTTCAAGTACTGGAACATCGTGAGCAATCTCATGAGATTAGTTGATCTCAGTGTCTCATAACAGCAACTGGAAGACCGCCTTCTGCTTGTCTTAATGATAATGACTCTTCTACTACCAGTGATTTAGTCCAGGAAGCTGCCTAGATTCCTGCTTTTGACCCTGATAGGATGTCTAGAACCCTACCTATAGTTATTGCAACAATGATTCCATACCTTTAAGAGGCAAATGCCTCCCCCAGAGGGGGCATTCTCTCTCTCCATCAAATAAATAAATAAAATCTTAAAAAAAAAAAAAATTGGGTGCCAGAAAGGCTCAATTCGTTAAGAGTTCGACTTTTGGTTTCAGCTCAGGTCATGGTCTTGGGGTCACAGTCGGGGGTTCTGTGGGATCAAGCTCCCCCATCAGGCTCTGTGGCAGAATCTGCTTGTCCCTCTCTGCCCCACACCCCTTCCCCTCCTAATAAATAAACAAAATCTTTAAAAATTAAAATAAAATAGGAAAATGAGCATTTTGGCAACTTCCCCAGATTCATGTTGGGTTTTTTCTTTTTTTTAAGATTTTATTTACTTATTTGACAGAGAGAGAGAGAGAGAGAGAGCACACCAGCACAAGCAGGGATAGCTGCAGAAAGAGGGAGAGGGAGAAGCAGGCTCCCCATTGAGGAGAGCTCACTGTGGGGCTCATCCCAGACTCAGATCATGACCTGAGCCAAAGGCAGATGCTCAACCAGCTGAGGCACCCAGGCACCTCAATCCCAGATTCATGTTGTATACATTGCCTAAATCTTATGCTTACATGTGCCTTTAGCTCCAGACATGGAATCAGCTATTTCTCCAAGGATCCTAGGTGTTCCTTTTAGTGGAAATAGTATTAGAGATCATAGTACTGGACATTAGAGTGTGTCACTGGGTCAGATTGTTCTGGGCTATTTCAGTGGGACAACGAAACAGGTTTTTCTTTCCTTTTTTTTTTTTTTTGAAACAGGTTTTTCTTGTAAAAGAGTATCATATTGTTACTTCAAAATGTCAGGGTTCCTACTAAAATTCTTGATTTCCTCTAAACTGAATACCTTACACTAATCCTTTTCCTGATAAAATTGATATGATTATTTATTGGTTTATCCCACAATTTAAGTTAAAAATAATATAAAAATCAGGGTGCCTGAGTGGCTCAGCTAAGGGTCCAACTCTTGATTTGGGCTCTGGGCATGATCTCAGGGTTGTGAGATGGAGCCCCATGCTGACATTGGGCTCCGTTGGGCTCGGGGCCCAGCTGGCAGTCCACTTAAGATTCTCTCTCTCCCTCTGCCCTTACCCCCAATCGCATGTGCACACGTGGGTGCGCTCTCTCTCGTTCTCTCTTTCAAAAATACATAAATAAATCTTAAAAATAATAATACAATATAAACACAAATATTAATTCTAAATATGGTTCAAAACTTTCTAGTGATTCCTTTTGGTTTTAGATGGTAGCTGTTTTTAGCTCCTAATGGAAGGATCTCCTCTATCTTGAGATAATGTGAAAACCCTAGGAGAGTTTCCATATAAGACATCTGTTTCCATACAATGGTTTATTTGTCACCAGCCTCAGGTCCATCAGTAATGACTTAGTTATAAATACAAGGCTCATATGGTTTCCAGCTAAAAATAAATTTATCTCCTATTCTTTAATTTCTAGTGACATCAGAATCCTTATATTCTAACTGTACTTCTAACTTTATTAAATCCTGACCTCATCTTTAAAGATTTTAAATTTTTGCATTCTTTCGTGCCTGTACGCTCTTGTCATTTTAAATATGCAAAATTCTTTTATAAATTTAAAATATAATAAATTGTTGTTCTAAAGTCTGTCACATATACGTTGGAAAGACTCTCCCAATTAGTATTACATTGACCAGTACCAATCACATTTTTAATTTTTTTGCAGGGAAATCAAGGAGGTAAATAGTACTTATTTTATCAATCTACCAATTAGTAAAAAAAAAACAAAAACAAAAACAGGCAATACTGGTTTTGATGCTTTGTTTGGAAGATTCTTGGCTCCTAGGTGAAATTCATACTAAGATTCTTATTTTCATTGATAAACATGGAGTAGAATACCAAATTCTCAGATGTCATTGGATAAACACAAATATATACTACTTTAA
Source organism: Taxidea taxus jeffersonii (assembly GCA_003697995.1). Taxonomy (NCBI): domain Eukaryota; kingdom Metazoa; phylum Chordata; class Mammalia; order Carnivora; family Mustelidae; genus Taxidea; species Taxidea taxus. The sequence continues at coordinate 36,850 of RCUC01157536.1, forward strand.
TATACTAAAAATTCAAATTCCACCCAACCAACTTAAAATATTATATTATATAACCAGAGAAAATGAAAGGGAAAAAGAAAAGCCACTGATTGGAAACTGAACCTTTCCCAGAATATTCAAGAGGAAACTTTTTATACACTCATATAATTCTAAGATTAACTCAGTCCTGCCAGAACTATTTCCTAAAACACACCATCTTTTCCCATTTCATTTTAACTGCAATTAAAATCCTAGGTTTGATCATATTTGCATAGGTTTTAGCTATTTGGGTTTTAACGCAGAAATCCAAATGCTTGCCATGCCCCAAATTTTGCACTGTGTAATAACTGCGTCTATCAGTACAGAATGAAACAGAAAATAATGTTCTTTAAAATCAAGGTAAATCCATCGGCTCTCTGGCACTCAGGCCTTCAAACTACCCGTTCTCATGAGTCTCCAGAGCAGGTACCAAACTGGGGGACTTCTCAGCATTTGTAATCAAGTGAACCAATACCTTATGATAAATCTCTTTTCCTCTCTCCCTCTCCCCCCAACCTCTCTCTCCATGCATATATTATATATTGGGTATAAAATGGATTAAAAACCTAAACCTAAAAACAAAAACAATAAAACTCTTAAAAAAAACATAGGGGAAAAGCTTCATGACATCAGCTACGGCAATTTTTTTTTTCAAATATGACACTACAAACACAGACAACAAAGGAAAAAAACAGATAAATCAGCATCAAAATATATAAGTTTGTGCATCAAGAAGCAGTCTCAACAAAATGAAAAGGCAACTCATGGAATGAGAGAAAATATGTGCAAAATATATATATATCTGATAAGGGATTAAGATCCAGGATATATAGACTCCTACAACTCAGCAACAATAACAAAAACCAAGTAATCCTATTAAAACATTGGTAGATCATAGGACTTGAGTAGACATTTCTCCACAAGAGACACAAATAGCCAATAAGCACATGAAAAGATACTCAACATCATTAATCATTAGGGAAATGCAAATCAAATCACAGTGAGATACTACTTCAAACCCCTTAACATGGCTATTATCAAAAAGCAGAAAATTTGTGTTGGTAAGGATGTGGAGAAAATGAACTCTTGTGCATTACTGCTGAGAATATAAAATGGTGCAGCCATTAGAGAAGGAAGGATGGCATTTCCTCAAGAAATTGAACATAGAACTACCATATGATCCAGCCATTCCACTTTTGGGAATCTGCCCAAAGAATGGAAAGCAGAGATCTGAAAAGATATTTGTACACCATTTTGATGGCAATATTATTCACAATAGCCAAAAGGTGGAAACAACTCAGTGTCCATTGATGGATGAACAGATAAACAAGATGTGGTATGAATGGAATATTATTCAGCCTTTAAAAAGAAGGAAATTCTGACACATGCTGCAACATAGATGAATCTTATAAGGACATTATGCAAATGAAATACAAGTCAGCCACAAAAGGACAACTATTGTCTGATTCACTGACACGAGATACCTAGAGTACTGGGATTCAGAAAGACAGAGCAGAATGATCATTGCCAAGGGCTGGGGGGAGGAATAGGAAGAATGCCTTCTGAATAGGAGTTACTCTTTAACGGCTAGAGAATTTCCTTTGGCAAGATGAAAAAGTTCTGCAGATGGATGGTGGTGATGGTTCCTCAACAATGTGAATGTGCTTAATGCTACTAAAACTGTACACTTAAAAATGGTTAAGATGGTTAATTTTTAGGTTTTGTGTATAATATATACATCTCATCCCAAAAAGCTAAAAAAAAAAAAAGTACTGACTTGATGCATTTGGGGAAGTGTGAGCACTATGTACGCTGTTCTGCAAAGCATAACTCAGTGGACACCAAATAGGACCTCCAGAAGAATTCCATTCTCCTTCCCTTCCCAAAGCACTGGACTGTTGATTGCACTCAGGAATCAGTTGATTAAACAGAGGGAAATTATGCAATTTTAAATTCTATATAATGATGATTTATTGACTGCATTCCTATTATTGCTTTCCTTGCCCAAAGCTTTGCCTTAATGTACAAACACATACACACTTCACATCCTTAAAATACTAAAGCCTAGAGAAAAAGAGGGGGCGAGGACAGGAAAAAAAAAGCCTTAAAAAGGCGACAGAAGGCAGCATCACGTCCACATAGTTGCTGCTTTCACTCCATGGTCCGTTTTAGCTTCCAAGAACTGTCCCCGTCCCAACGCCGGTTCATCGCTGAGATTTTCATTGCTGAGACTGGATTGGAATGGTCTTAAATTCCGAGGTTCGACGTCTAAACAACGTGGACTCGGTGCGTTCTCCAACTGGAAAGACTGCGGTCAACCACGTCTCACAGTCCGTTTTTTGCTTCCACGGCCCAAAAAAGCAAAGCACTCCTCTCTCCTGCCTCTCTGCCCTCCTCTCTCCTGCCTCTCTGCACTCCTCTCTCTCTCCCTCTCACCTCTTCATCTTTTCCTTCCCCTCTTCTCCAGTTTTAGCTTTTTCAAGTGAACGAGCTCGCGCCACCCCAAGTCCAACACAAACCGTGCCTTCCTCTCGGGAAAAACTAGTGCCTCAACGGAGGCTAGAAACACCAAGGGCCAAGACTCGGGGTGGCCACTCCGGCACCTCCCGCGCGCCCGGGAAAGCGCAAGCCCTCCCTCCAGCTGTGGGGTGGCTGGCTCCCCGGCACCGTGGCCAGTGCCCGCTCCCCGCCGGGAACAACCTCTCCACTGTTGCTGCCGCCAGCGGGGGCCAGCCGCCAGCCCCGGCGCGCCCGGGGCCGCCCCGGGTGCCAGGGTCGGATCGGGTGACCGCGCGGGCGTGCGCCCCGCTGTGGGGCCGGCCTCCCGCCTGAAAGAGGCCGGCCCCCGGCGCGCCCCGCCCCGCCGGCTCGGGCGCCTAGCTCCCTCTCCCGCCGCGCCCGCCGCCACTCGCCGCCGCTCGCCCGGCCTGCCTGCACGCTCGCGCTTCTCACGCCGCAGCCATGGGTGCCGGAGCCGCACGAACCCCAGCGCTGCGACTCCTCGCGCTGGGCGCGCTGCTGTGGCCGGCGGCCGGCGCCTGGGAACTCACCATCCTGCACACCAACGACGTGCACAGCCGGCTGGAGCAGACCAGCGAGGACTCGAGCAAGTGCGTCAATGCGAGCCGCTGCGTAGGCGGCGTGGCGCGGCTCTTCACCAAGGTGCAGCAGATCCGCCGTACCGAGCCGCACGTGCTGCTGCTCGACGCCGGCGACCAGTACCAGGGCACCATCTGGTTCACCGTGTACAAGGGCACCGAGGTGGCACACTTCATGAACGCCCTGCGCTACGATGCCATGGTAAGAGGGCGGCTGGCCGGGGTGCCTGGCGAGCTCGGGGGTAGGAGTCCCGAACCGAGAGGGAAACCGGCGCGGAGGAGCAGCTGACGGTGTGGCACCGGGTGGCCAGCCTGGGACGGGGTTCAGGACTATGCGGCGAGAAAGCAGGACGCTGGCCGGCGTGCCAGGTAGATGCAGACAGAGAAGTCCCTTGGATGATTCGTTTGGAGGAGACGGACTCAGCCCTACCTCCGAGGGCGTCAACGGGTGTAGGTGGGAGGGTTGGCAATTACCCAGGATCAGGGACCGAAGCAGAATGCTTTATTTCGGGTTTAGTGGAGGGAAAACTCAGGGTCAAAGAGGGTGAGTAGAGTGTCCTGGTCACCAGTTCCAAAAGAGAGACACGGTAAGAATCGATCTGCCCACAGGTCCGGCTCCGTTCTTTAACAAAGTCACCTTTCTGCACCCCCCCTCCAAAAAAAAAAAAAAAAGAAAGAAAGAAAGAAAAGAAAAGAAGGAAAGAGGATTCCAGATCCCTTAGATGTAGGAGCTTGAGCCCAGTTAAGCTCCCAAGCTTGGGGTAGAGTCCTGGCTCCGCTCTCTTCTGTGCACGAGTTATTTAGTCTCTCTGTGCCTCAGTGCCAGCCTCTATAAAACGGGGATAACGTATCTACCTCGGGGGGTTTCCTGGCGCATAGCATGGCTTCCGTAAATGTTAGTTATTATTACCAGATACTACTCTACAGGTTTTTAAAAAGGAAGAAAAGAAACATCCGGAGAGAATGAAAATGCAGAAACACTGGGATTTCAAAGGATTTTGATAACATCAATTTGGCAGCACGGATTTAGAGAGTCTAACTGAAGGGATGAAGCCCTTGAAATACATGCGGGAGTTTAAGTCCACGCTCCCAAATGCTCTGGGAAAGGCAGTGCTTTATTTGCTCTAGAAAATGAGCAGAGAGGGGGTATGCACTAATAAATATGACCAAAACATATATATGGTTTGTTTGTTTTTTTTCATCAAATCACCACCCAAGTTTAACACAGCATAAAATCCTAGAGTAAAGGGCTTCTGTGGAAAAACAGGGGACAAGAAATCTTAAGGGCTTTAGAAGAGGGAGAAGATAGCAAGGGTCCAGAAGGAAGGGAAGGAGAGGTATGGTCCAGGCTGAGATACAGAGGATTAGCAATACACTTGGTATGAAAACAGCACAGAGGTTATTTTTTTCCCTGGAAGCCTGGAGAAAGGAGGACAGGAAAGGATGATAAGGTAGAGCTGTTTGGTTTTTTCCACCAGCAAGAAAGCTCATCCTGGAGAGATGAGAGATGGGCAGAGGGAGTTCCTCTCCATTCTGATAGTAGGTTGTGGGTTATCAGAGACACTGAAAACAGGCGGATTCAAGCAGATCCCTACACCTCTGAGTCCATGGATGCCGGGGTGGAGCTCATCAGCATCTGTCTGGACTCCACAGAAGAGTGGGGGTCTCGAGAACCCTGTACCATCTCTTAGCATTGGTATCTCCATAGTCCAACTTGCCTGATGCTTTGTGTGGAGTCATGTCAGAGCAGATATTTACCAAATTAAATTGTTGGATTAGTTTACATCTCCATTTCCTCCCAGAAGGGTAAAATAAACAGCATGTGAGTTTGTTTTGATTTCACATATAAGTCCCCACCCTTGAAATTTCTCTTTGTGATACCCTTTTCTCCACAGCTATGTTAACTCCTTTTGATGAAAAAGAGAGAGAGAGAGAATTCCTCCTTTTCCCTAGTCCTTATGCTTTCCTATTTAAGCCAGATTGAGCCCATGATGTTAATCACCCAGTCAGATGTTTGTGATAGGACTCTGGGTGAGGCTGGAGCAATTTGCTGCAGGTTACAGCGTGTCACCACTGGGAAGTATTTAGAATGCTTTTTGATGGATGGAATAATTTTCTTTCAAGTTTCACTCAAGATAATTGGACTGGGACCTGAGGAAAAAATAGATTGCCATATAATGTTGACAGGAGGTAAAGAAGGGGAGTCTGATGGCCATGTTCCTGATAGTATCTCAGCATCTGTGCCATTCTGGGGTTTGACAAACATGATTTGACCTGCGTAGAATGTACTCGTGTTATGCTTTAGCGTGTGATAAAGCTCTGCCGTATTCTTGTTTTACAGAGATTTTTCATTGTCATTTTGCTTATGTTATACTCCTCTCCGGGAATTTATTGCTGTTCTGCTATAAATGCTGTCCCACTCCACCCACTCACTCACCACATCTTCAATTCCAGGAAGCTGGCGATTCTGGTTAGGGTGGAAAACGGTTGTGGAGGGGCCTCACCAGTTCTCTAGAAACTGGGCTTGGTTAGAGGAGCCACATCTAAGGTAGTACGGAGGGCAAAGAGAAGCTACTCTAATCTAGCTTCACCCCAGGAGGTCCCTGGAGCAGGAAGGAGCCTCAGAGGTGGTGTAAACTTTCTAGACCTGTGTGTCCCAGTGAGCGCTGCTGGAGCAGTTCTGACGCCTCTGGAGGCCCCCAGGCCAGCCCGGAGGCCCCCTAGGCCCAGCTGCCAGGCAGGAAATTCTGGAGGGAGAACTTCAGAAGCCACTTGTTGGTGGACCTGTCTGGGTGGAAGGATGAGTATCCCCCGAGACGTGAGGAGGATGGCACTCACAGTGTGAGCTGGGCTGGGTTCCTGGGTTCCTTTCTCCAAGCTTCCTGTTCCCTAACTGGGAAAGGAGAGGGATAACCCCCACCCCTCTGTGTAGGATTTTTGTGAGCAGTGCATGACAAATGTAAAAATCCCTAGCGCCCTGCTGGGTCATAGGACTTGCCCAGGAAGGGTTAGTTCTGGGTGCCCTGGGGTGGAGATGGGGGCAGGAATAAGAAGGATGTGGCTGTGAGGAAGCGAAGGTTTGGGTCTTATAGTCAGTTTATCTGATTCTGACTGCCTGCCATACTCTACCCCCACCCCCCCGGGACGCCCATCATCATTTCTAAGCCCCATTGTGTAAACTATTCTTAGTGTTTACTCGTGGAGTGGATTTGTGAAAACTCTGGAGAGCACACAGTCCGAGAGATTCGTCTCAGGAGATGTGATTCCCACCATGGAGATGCGCTGGGAAGAAGACAGCCTCCGGGGGGGTAGGGCGGCCTCCTCTGTATCGGGCCCTGGTCCCCTGAGCCCGCTGTCCGTAAGACTCAGCCCCAGGCAACTACTCCTTGGTGCCTGAGCCCCCCAGGCCAGGGTGGGGACTCTGACTGCCATAACTCACCCAGGGCACCACTAATCAAATCGCCTTTCATCAACAGTCCCCACCTGCTGCGTCAGCAACCGCTCTGTTTGATGTTCCTGTTTGTTTCTGCTTGTCCTTGCAGAAGTTTTATCACAGTGAAGGGTCTTACGTTCTTTTTTTTTTTTTTCAAGATTTTATTTAGGGTCTTACATTCTTAACTGATGTAACTCCTTCTATTGCCCAGATCATTCTGTTTCTTTTGTCCTCAACTGAATGTTGTTGTGTTGGGTTTTTTTTTGGAACCGAGCTACCACAAAGTGTTACATTAGTTTCACGTGGGCAACAGTGTGATTGGACAAGATTCTGTGTTCTGCTGTGCTCACCACAAGTGTAGCTACTGTGTGTCACCGTACAGCCAAACAACACTTAGAGTGACACCGTACTCATGCTTTTATTCCCGCAGCTTCTTCATAAAGCTACTGGAGGCCTGTATTTCCCACTCCCCTTCACCCGTTTTGCCCAACTCCACACCCTGTCCCTCTGGCAACTGTTGGCTTATTCTCTGTATTTATAAGTTTGATTCTGCTTTCTATTTATTTTTTTTTATTTTTTAAAGATTTTATTTATTTATTTGAGAGAGAGACAATGAGAGAGAGCATGAGAGGGGAGAAGGTCAGAGGGAGAAGCAGACTCCCTGTGGAGCTGGGACCCTGATGCAGGACTTGATCCCGGGAAAGGAGAGGGATCATGACCTGTGCTGAAGGCAGTCGCTTAACCAACTGAGCCACCCAGACCCCCTTGATTCTGATTTTTAAGCAGGTTGTTTTCAACCCGCTTGTCCAGGTCACCCTGTGTCAGCTCCATGTGTGTACCCTGCATCATGCTGCCCAGAGACTGCCACAGATTTTACCATCCTCTTCTCCAGTGATGGTTCAGGACGAGCTTCTCTGAATAGCTTCCTGCACTTCCTTCCTGGGAGGGTTTCTTTGGGATCTATAGTCAAGGGCAGAATTGCTGGCCACAGGGATGTTTATCCGTACTTTGAACAAGGACTGCCTGAGTGACTGGAGTGCTCTGTTCTCCCCAGTCTCCACACCCACACAGATGTGGAGCCCCCAATCCTCACCCCTATCCTGCAGCATTATCCCACTTTCCAGAAGAAATGTCATCTCATTATTTGATCTCGTGTTTTTCTAATAACTGGGGACTTTGGCATATTTAGTTTTTGAGTTTCCGTTTCCCTAATTGCACGTTCACATCCTTTGCTCTTTTTTAAAAATTAGGTTTGGGGCACCTGGGTGGCTGAGTCACTTGAGTGTCCAGCTCTTGGTTTCTGTTCAAGTCGTGATCTCAGGGTCCTGGGACAGAGGCCCCCCTTAACCCCCTCTGCGCTCAACAGGGAGTCTGTTCGAGATTCTCACCCTCTGCCCCTCCCCCACCCACATGCCTGTACTCACTCTCTAAACAAATAAATGGGGAATGCCTGGGTGGCTCTGTCAGTTAAGACCCAGACTCTTGGTTTTGGCTCAGGTCATGATCTCCTGGTTGGGAGATAGAGCCCCAGGTAGGGCTCCGCACTCAATAGGGTGTCCTGTTCCCCTCTGCCCCTCCCCCATTCATACATGTGTGTGCACTCTCACTCCAAAATAAATACATAAATCTTTTAAAAATAAATAAATAATTAGGTTTACTCTAGTTTTTATGATTTTCAGGAGTTCTAGATATTGACCTGTGAGCAATTTTTAGACATTATGAATATCTTCTGATTATGTATGTCTATTAACTCAATCCACAGTGTCTTTCACTGAATAGAAATCCTTCATTTGGTATAATCAAATTGGTCTTTTTTTTTTTTTTTGCCTTATGATGTGTGCTTTTGATACTTTACAAAAGAGTTTCTTATTTGAAGCTTATCACCCCCAGTACTCATCACCAGAAATTCAGAGATCAGTACTGTTCTCTCTGCGTTTTGAGAGATAATAAATCTGTAATCTGGGGCTATGCTATTCCCCTCTCTGGATCACCAGTTCCTCATCTGTACAATAAGAGTTTCAGACCGCTCATCTCTGAGGTTCCACACATTTCTAAACAAATCATCCTAAGAAATGTTTTGATCCAATTTCAGTTCAGTGGAATATTTTGATTGAGGGAAGGGGCAGGAGGATGGGGCAGAGATACAGAGGCAGGAATCTGCAAGGTTCTGGACCAGCCTGGACCAGAGCTGAGGTGACAGGAACCATGGGAGATGAGGTTGTATATAGCTGAAAGGCCATCCTGAAAAGTTTGGGCTCTCCTCTGTTGTCACAGGTAGGGGTGTGGAGAGGCACTGGAGGTTTCTGAGTAGAGGATGACTGTGGTATAATAAAAAAATAGGTATTTTGTCTTTATTCCCAGTTCCTGGCACACAGCTCTCCAAACCCATGGAATTTCCTGAGTGATGAGAGTCTTTTGTATGCTAATGAGATGACTGATGGCTGAGGACCACTAGATAGCTTCAGAAGGAGGACTGGAGTCATAAAATCCAAGCCACAGCTAGAGGATTGGAACTTTCTGCCTCTCCTCAACCTCCTGGGAGGGGAGAGTGGCTGGAGATTGAGTTAATCGGCATTTGCCAGCGATTTAATCAACTATGCGTATGTGATAAAAACTCCCTGAATGAAGGGGTTCAGATGGCTTCTGGTTTGGTGAACACACTGGGTACTGGCAGGGCAGTTTTCCCAGAGAAGACACGGGAGCTCTACCACCCCTCAGCCTCCTGCATACCTTGCCCTATGCAGGTCTGCTGCTTGGCTGTCCCTGAGTTGTAGCCTTTATAATATACCAGTAATAGTAACTAAGGCACTTTCCTGAGTTCTGTGAGTCATTCTAGCAAATTATCAAACCTGTGGAGGGGGTCACTGTTGGACAGCCAGATGGTAACCCCAGAGATCTGGAGAATTGGTTGGTGTGAGAAAAAAAAAAACCTCTCAGTGACAGGAAAATCACAGTTTGGGAGGATGAGCAGAATTGGGTGGGAGGCAGAAGAGCCCCGAGAAGAGGGTGGTGAAGAGGCTGGGCAGCAGCTAGGGTGAGACGGTCCCTGACCTATGGTGAGAGGGAAAGAAAGGCTGAGTCCACGGGAAGGTTTCATCGAGTAGGCAGTGTGGCCTGGGGCTAAGAGGATGACCTCTAGAATGACTGCCTGGGATCAAGTCCTCTCCCTTTCACTTAAAATCCATGGACTGAGAGCAGGTTATTTAATCTCGTGGAGGCTCCATATTATAGGTGTAAACTGGGTGTGATGACAGCCTTCACCGCAGAGGTTGTTGTGTTGTTGTGGGGTCGAAAGGACACCATAGTTCATGGGAAATGCTTGGCACAGGGCCGGCTCACAGTAAAGTGTTTGGAAGGGCTGGTCCTGCTCACCTTCTGGGGACAGGGGTGACTCAGGAGAGGGTGCGATCAAAAGATGACTAAGAAGGTTCAAGCCAGGTGCACCGGGAGAGTCAGCAGGGTTTGCCACTACCACCCAGGAGCACGGAGTCTTCTACTTATCCTTACCCCCTGACAGCTGAAGCCTGTTATTTGCAGCACAGAAATGCAGTCTGAAGGCTCCTCTGAGCTTACTAGACAGGATTGGACCCTGCGGACCTACAGCAGACAGGGGCAGTGGAAAGAGATTTGGGCAGGACATCACGACTCCCGGGTTTTCCCGCTCGCCTCCTCCTGCTCATCAGCTGTGTGAGTTTGGGCAGGGGATTCCTCATCTACAGGACGGGGGAGCTGGAAAGGATGGCCTGTTGCATGTCACCCAGCAGCTGAGGCCTTGCCCTGCCCTCTGTCTTCCTTCAAATCTGCCAGTATGACTTGGTTTGCCCCAGAACTTAATTTTACACCCAAGTCTAACTTTGCTTGACAGCTCTCTTATGTCTCCCTCACAGTTACTGTCATGACAGAGAATTCCTTGTAGAGAGATTTCCTTGGGTCTTCTTCTGGGTACCTTCCCTGTTTTCAGATAAAGAGGTTCCCAGGATGTGGATGGAACCTTACTGTACTTGTAATAGAAAATGATGGCCTAAGGAATGGTAGGAAGATGAGCCCAGTTTCAAGCCTGTTGTCTTTATGGCCCATTTATTCATTCAGTCCACAAAGATTCACTAAGCATTAAACGCACCAGGCTCCCTGCTAAGTGCAGAGCTGAGTGAATCTGACCTGCGAGGGAGAAACCTGCTATACGGTGGATAGAAGGCAGTGGCCGGTTGAATCCTTCTTTTTGTTTTTTTTTTAAAGATTTTATTTATTTGACAGAGATCACAAGTAGGCAGAGAGGCAAGCAGAGAAAGAGAGAGGGGGGAAGCAGGCTCCCCACTGAGCAGAGAGCCTGATTCGGGGCTCAATCCCAGGACCCTGAGATCATGACCTGAGCCGGAGGCAGAGGCTTAATCCACTGAGCCACCCAGGCACCCTGGTTGAGCCCTTATTGACCACATAGAGAGTCTGGGCAAGACCTGTGAAGGATGGAGATGAGAAAAGCATAAATGGCTGAAATTCTAACACCTGATCATGGGAATTTAGGAACCAAAGATCTGGTCTGCAGAAGACACAACATCAAGCCCTCAAATGTGTCTTCTATGCCCAAATGCATAGTGGGCATGTTTCCTCTTTTCCCCAGAAAATTAATCCTGAGCCAAGAGAAGTTACCGTCCATTCAGAGACTTTCGAAGTCTCTCACATCAAAGAAACTCTCAGAATTACTTTATCTTCATTAACAAGCCCAGGTTTGAGGAAGACAATTTAGCAATGTTCGTTTGGTGAAGCTTAAAAGAGGTATATTGATGGCAATGGTATTTTTTTTTTCAGGGCAAGGAAAGTCAGTAGCAAAAACAATTAGACCTCAGAAGTTTTGACAGTCTGGGTGGTTGTGGATCCCCAAGCCTCAGTGATGTCAGTGGCCCCCACCCCATCCTGTGGCTGTGGTTATGGCCTTTCTACTTCCTCTCTTCCTGAGTGAGTTCCACACCAGAGCTGGACTGAGTAAGGTCAGCCCCAAGCACCAGAGGGAGGAAGCAAAGGCGGGTTCTTAGCTCATCTTGTCCTTGTTCTGGCATCTGAGTTTCCTTAACTAAAAATTGGAGGAAAAAAACAAAACAAAACCAAAACAAATCACACATTGAGCCAGCAGCTCTCTGCAGGTCACCCACAAATACATCTGAATCCTGCATGAACTCCTTCCGTGTCGATTTCCTTCAACCGCATACCTAGAATTTGAAAATTCTCTTGACACTTCTTTTCCCTCCCTTGAATAATTGATTCCATACATAAACCACACATTGGCTGTAGCTCTCTAGCCCCTCAGCGATACAGTTCAACCTGCAAGGAGCCCAGTTAGGCAAGCCTGTGATTCTGCATATAATATTGTTATATGTATTTTGCATAGAGAGTTTGTAACTTTTTCCATCTGATATGGAAAACATGAAATGCTGTCTGTTCAGTACTTGTTCATTCATTCTTTCAACAAACACTGAAGTGCAAGTGAGCTGGCTTGAGCCCCGGGATCTTTTTCGTCATTTAGTCAGGGGCCACATTCTCCTGCCAAGACCAACATGCCCCACAACTATGGGGTCAGAGGGAGCACAACCCACCCCAGAAATGGTCCACAACTCCAGAAATGGGTCAACTCAACCAAACCTAATTTGTAAGCACCCCTTCTTAAGGTGGTTGTTGAGTCTCCCTGAATGACTGACAACTAAGCCCCATTGTGGACTCGGTCAGGCTCTCCCTGTAACCTTCCCATTGTGAAGTGTGCTTCAAGCCCCAGGCCTCAGTGGGATGAGCCATTGTGCAGATGACTCGCTAAATACCTGTGCTGCGGATTTCTGACAAATGGCTTTTCAATATTACAATTGATTTCTGCAGATTAGAACAAATCATTTTCCTCCACATCTTAAATCAATTATTTCCTTGCTTTTTCTGGTACATTCATGCTTAAGCCTCTTGTCTTCTCTTGGAACATCTGAGTACCTCAACCCTTGTGTTTTCATTGCCTCATCTGTTGATACAGTTGATATCATCTGCTTGTGACCTTCTCCTGACTGACGTCGAGGAGGGAAGGATCACACTCTGAACTCCTTTGGTCCTTATTAGGCAGCAGGTGCCTGCATCCCTCCCTGTGGTCCCCACGGGGTTTACATATGCATGCATGGATGGATGTGCCTCTTGCCCTGCCCGTCTGCCCTGACAGCTTCCTGAGGACAAGGACTGAGCTCTTGTTACTTCCCACTCTAGAACCCTGTAGGAAACTAGTCCAATGATACCTATCCCTTCCAGGTATTTCCATAATGGGCACAATGACAGAGTGGTTAAGGCCCTGGATGCTTAAGCCTCCCTCCCTTGTTCAGACCTCTGTTTTGGCCCTTGCTAGTTGCTGGAGCCCTGTGCCTCAGTTTCACATCTCTGAAAAGGACAAATAGTAGCACCACCTAATAACATTGTGAAGATTAAATGAGTCAATACGTGAACAGGGCCTGGCCATGTAGCATGAGAGTCTTGACAATCAACCCCTCTTTTTGTCATATTTTTTGTATTTAAAAAAACTCCTTCTTGAAATCCCCTTATGTCAATATCCCTGGTAATTTTTAGAGTCTTCTGTGAACAAAGCTGAGGTTCTGAAATGTTCCCTTGCCAATTCAGATATAGGTGTCCTTGGATACACCAAATAATTAGTCTCCTTGCAGATTTCCAATGGGAAGAGACTCTAAAAAATTCCATTTTCTCCCTAAGTGCCATCACAACATCTAAATAATGTTCTCAACACACAAAACAGTTCAATGAACTTTTTCTAAAAATCTGTTTCACTCACAATTTACAAAGGCCAGTATGATATCAGTGAAATGGAAAGAAGAGGAACAGGCCGATTGTTAGAGACTGGTAGGATCGCAGAGGCAGTTGGCTGACCTTCTCACCTGCTTCCAAACAGCTTCATTTCTTTCATTTCACAAGATATTGCTCAACTGTTTACCGAGGTTTTGTTTTTTTTTTTTTAATCCTGACACCTTTGAGAAGTTCTAATGTCTCGCATACCAAATCAGAGTCCGGTGGAGCCTGTCTATAAGGAGCCGGTTGGAGTGGCGGTTTTATCATTCAGTAAACAGCTTCTGGGCCCCGGTGCCAGGTGTCAGTTGGTGTCAGCAAGGACACAGCGGGAGTCGCTGCCCCTCCTGCCTCTGGGAGACAGACATGTGAGCCAGTGGCCGCGGCAAGGCCAAGTGTTGTCAGCGATGTGCGTTTCGGGAGGGGCTGATACCCGGCGTCTACAGTGGAGGTCACGCAAGGGGCTTCACAGGGAGGTCCCGTGGGACTGCGTCCAAGACTCTTCATCGCATGGGCCTTTCGGTGTCCCTGGAACTGGGGGCCCCTGAAGTTTGGCAGGAGAAGTGAACCAGCTCAGGGAGGTCACAAAGGGGCTGCTGCGGTGTCTGGGGAGCCAGGACTGTGATTTCGGTGGAAAGCAGGAGGCCTCGGGGGAGCTCCATGCAGGAGCTAGAAGCAGTTGAGGGCATAGTTTTGGAAGTGCATTCTGGTGGCCTGTGGGGAATGGGCAGGAGGTTTGTGAGTCTGGTGGCCAGAAGTCGGACTGGAGGACTCCAGAAAGGTCCAGGTGAGAAGTGAGGCAGCAGTGGGAGGAAGCAGAAGAGGCAATGGGAGTGTGGCAGAGAAGGCCCCCTGAGAGGGCATGGTGAAGGAGCAAGTAGCAACAGGACTCCATGGCTGGTTGGCCATGATGCGGAGCCCCGGGGGCCAAGGGAGGGCTGCCCAGGCGGTTTGCTGCTTCTCCGGGTATTTCTTGGGAGTTGTAGAAGCTTTTTTCCAACACCTGGGACCACATGCGTCCTCATAGGTGTCTCATTCACAAGCTTACTAGGGGTAAGTGTCCTTGTCTGCTGGCCTTGTCTGCGGGGTCCTCCCCAATGGTCTGCAGATAGGGAGGAGTGGGGAGCCAAAGGGAGGGGACCACCCCCAGGCAGCTCCGTACCATGTCCCCTGAAACAAGAGACAGGAGGGGTCTGGGCATCTGCCCCAGGGGCCCCATCCCGGTGAACACATGGTCAGTGTCTGGCTTCAAGCTGGGCAGGCATGAGATGGAGAGGGAGAGAGGTCATTCCAAATCTCGGGGAAAAAATCTAAATTTTCTGGTAACATTTGGGTAAACATTCTGCTGCAAGTAGAGTCTGCCCCAGATGCTGCACCAGCGCTCACCAGAGCTGGGCCACTGTGGCCTCTCCACAGCTTTATTTATTTGGGGACAGGAAGCCCAGTCGAGAAGGCAGGCTCTGTGTGAGGTGACGCCAGATAGGTTCTCGGCCGGTGAGGCTTTTTCAGGTCTCAGGGATTTGCAGCTTCCTTGCCTTTTATGGCCAAGTTTCCTGCTCACATTATTACTGTGGCTGCTGTGAACATTCGTGAGAGGCTTTCAAAACAGAGCCCTGTACCAGTTTGGTGCTAGAGGTCGGCACGACTGTGTCTTGTAACATCTTCTTCTATTGCGGCACTCAGAGACATGAAGAGGCTAGGACAGAGTTCTAGGTGACGTGGTGGCAACCAGCCCAGGGCGAAGGGCCAACGGCTCCAGCCTTGGGAATTAATTCTCTGGCTCTTTCCTCCCCTCCCATCAGTTCTTTATTTACTTGTTCATATACTCAGCAAATATTTACCAAATGTTTCTCCTGTGTCAGAGATATTTTAAATGAATGACGGGGGTTAGTTAATACATATTACTTAATAATATGTACTGTCTACCGCTTTGATCACTCAGCTGTAACTGGAGAGACCAGAAAGGGAAGATTTCTCCGTAAAAGCAAAACATTACGGGATAATGAAAGACCTTCACAGAAGGCTGTCAGACGGCCACCGACTTCTGGGTCCCCTCCTGCAGACCGTGCCACAGTCCCAGCTTCAGGGCCCAGGCGGACCCACTCCGACATCGGAAGGCTTCTTCTCTCCCACTCTCAGCCCGAGGCGTGTTCTTATTATTTCTTCCGCTTGTCCACTTGTTCAGACCAATAGGCACGTTTGTTTACAGGTAGAAGGAGGAAATGAATAAATAGCTGCCCCTCCTAGGAAGAGCCTTGGGAAAGAAGAGACGTGAGGGTTGACACTTAGGCCCAGAGGACAGTGTGGTCAGTCAGCAGCCCGTTGGTGTGGCTGCTGAATTCAGTAGCAGATTCCAGCCACACTAGACGTGCAGCATGGTAAGGAGACGCAAGTCAGAAAGGATGCTTCCCTCTTTCTTTGAAAGCGTGGCCTCTAACATTTGTTAGTCGCTGACAGTATATATTTATTGTTGTTAAAACTCAATAAATTGGGGCACCTGGGTGGCTCAGTGGGTTAAAGCCTCTGCCTTTGGCCCAGGTCATGATCTCAGGGTCCTGGGATCAAGCCCCACATCGGGCTCTCTGCTCAGCAGGAAGCCTGCTTCCTCCTCTCTCTCTGCCTGCCTCTCTGCCTACTTGTGATCTTTCTCTCTGTGTCAAATAAATAAATAAAATCTTAAAAAAAAAACTCAATAAATAGATGCCACACATAATTGTTACCTTAGGGCAAGCATGAAAAATTAATTTCCTTGTATAGACACAAACTTTCCCTCACTCTGCATTGCAGGGTATTGTTAATAATCCAACAAGAAATTTGAAGCCAGAAGTCTTGGAATATCTTCACTCTTCCATGGCAGCTTCATATGACCTGGGAAACTTCTGGGCTTTATCTTTATTTAGTCAACAGAGCATTTCTCCAGAGCAACCGCTAGAGTTTGACACATTATCCACATCAAATGTAAATATTAACAGACACTTGCGAAAGGTGTTAAACAAATCAGACTCTATTCCTCAGAGTTGATTTAACAAGCATTTATTTAATAAGAACCACTGAAGAATCAGATCTCCTTCTGTCCTTACATTTGTGTTTAGCTTTAAAGGGCAGCAAACAATTCAGCAATTTAGGTGGTTGAACATGCTGGGCTGGGCTAGATGGAAAGCGAGGAAAGTTTTTTTCATGAAAGAGCAGCAGTTTTTTTCTTTCCTTTTTGTCTTTTTTTTTTTTTTTTAAAGATTTTATTTATTTATTTGACAGATAGAGATCACAAGTAGGCAGATCACAGGCAGAGAGAGAGGAGGAAGCAGGCTCCCCGCCGAGCAGAGAGCCCGATGTGGGGCTCAATCCCAGGACTCTGGGATCATGACCTGAGCCGAAGGCAGAGGTCTTAACCCACTGAGCCACCCAGGCGCCCCTCCTTTTTGTCTTTTTAAATAGTGCTTGAGGCATCTGCACTAAGAAAGCAGTGAAGGTGAGGCGCCATGGCTAGACTAGAGGCTCACATTAAATTTCTGTGATTTTTGATGTTGGAGATACTGAAGAAGGTCATTTTGCCACACTCGGCTGCCTTAAATTACAGAACAGTGCATTTGGTGAAATTTAGTGTTTATAGTGAAAATGCGCAAGATTGTCATAAGTCTGGAACCAGTGACTGAAGTCACTGAAGGGTTAGTAAGTGAATGAGCCCAATATGAGAAACGAAATGTTTGGAAAGCAAAAATAAAAAGAGGGAGAGAGCATAAGAATATGATTTAGGTCAGAATAAAACAGTCGCCTGATGTGAGGATTATAGCATTAATGGCAAATAACAGGTTAGGTCAGATCCGGATTGGTTATTACAGTCATGAGGGAAGCTTTGGGCAGAACAGCAAAAAATTGACAAGCACACATGAGGAAAGGTACGGGAATTTTCAGAGAGCACCAAAAAAGGCAGAATGATACTTTAGTATGAATTTGCATAAATTTTCTTATGTCTGTGCTACAAATGCTCCATAAGATATAAAGGAACATGGAAAGATGGTCTATCTTTCATTGCTCTGAGTGCTCTTGGACAGACTCCTCCTGAGGTATTGTCATGTTAATCAAAATAATAAAAATGAATAAGAATCCATGTATTTCTATGTCAGACACCTGAAACTAATATAACACTATATGTTAACTTACTGGAGTGAGAGTAAAAACTTTAAAAATTTTTATTTAATGCATTTCCCTTTTTTTAAGATTTTATTTATTTATTTTTGATAGAGACACAGCGAGAGAGGGAACACAAGTAGGGGGAGTGGGAGAGGGAGAAGCAGGCTTCCCGCCAAGCAGAGAGCCCAATGCAGGGCTTGATCCCAGGACCCTGGGATCATGACCTGAGCTGAAGGCAGACGATTAACAACTGAGCCACCAAGGCACCTCTGTTTAATGCATTTCTCGAGCACCTGCTGCATGCTAGCAGGGAACATGGTCTACACAAGTGAGTGGTGTGCTCCTCCTTCCAAAGAGCTCATGAATAATGAAGTTGTGATAAATGCAGTGGGGGAAAAGCAGGTTGGAAAGAGTCAAGGTGGGGAAATGAACATGAGTTTACAAAGAAAATAAGAATTTACAAAGGTGTTTTTCGGCAAAGGAATTTTTATAGGAAAGGTTGGCTGTGTCTAGAAGAAAGAAATTTGTCAGAGACTCTTCTGCTCATTCAGGGATGCACCATTGTTCTGCTCCAGGGGCTTGCTGGGCGCCAGAGGGACTGGGTGGGCAGGTGCAGGGCTGCAGAGGGGACCATCAGAGCAGAGGAAGTATATCTAACTCAGAGAGGGAACTCAATGAAGGGTTCTTGGGAAGTATCTCTCCTGGAAAGATCATCAGACTTCAGGAGCTAAAGCCATTGATTGAATAGAAAGTAAAGTCATGGTATAAAAAAAGAAATAATCCTATTCTATTCTGTTTTATTCTACTCAATTTTATTCAACTGTATTTCAATCAACCAATCGTCATTAGCCTGTTATATACAAAGGCACAAAAATGAGGGAGAGCATGAAAACTGCGGGTACTTGGGTTTTATTCTGAGTGCTCTATCTATTAGGCCTTATGCAAAGCTCTTCATATCCAAGCATAGAGGTTAAGAAGGTTGGAGTCAAACAGAAAGTGGTTCTGATCCCCCCTTTACCACTTACTTACTAATTGCGTGACCTTGAACAATTCATTCAGTGTTTCTAGATCTGTTCTCATCTCTAAAATGATAACAGTAATAATGCCAATCTCACGGCACAAAACCAGGTTTTCTTTTTTTAAAATTAATATATAATGTATTATTTGCCCCAGGGGTACAGGTCTGTACACAATTCACAACACTCACCATAGTACATACCCTCCCCAATGTCCATCACCCAGCCGCCCCATCCCTCTCACCCCCCTCCCCTCCAGCAACCCTTGGTTTGTTTCCCAAGATTAAGTCTCTTATGGTTTGTCTCCCTCTCTAAATCCAGGTTTTCTTAACAAAACCTCTTTTCATGATGCTGGCATGTGGGAAGTGCTTAGTAAATGCTGTTTGATTTTTATTACAACCTTTGTTTTATTCACTGCCCTTCCCGAGGAAGCTGTGGTTTATAAGTGTGGTCCAGTCGAGCTCATGATTGGTGGAGACAGCCCTGCCTGGTTGTCTCATACTTTAGCAGACTCAAGTCAGACTTTAGTCAGAAATAAGGCTGGAGAGGAAGGCAAGACCAGATCTCCAAGAGCCTATGGCTCAAGAAGCTCAGGATGTTGAATTTTATCCCACAAGCAGTGGAGAGTTACTATAGGACCTTACGGTAGAGATTGACAAGATAAAGTTTCCATTTTAGAAAGATTTTTCTGGCAGCACTATGTTGAATGGTTTAGAGAAGGGAGCGGTGCTAGCTGAATGCCAGTGAGGAGTCTGTGGCAGCGGTCCAGGAGGGAACGGGAGAGGAATGCATGCTGGGGTGGATGGAACAGCACATTTAGGCAAAGGTGGAATGCTGGTGGGGGATGAGGGAGAGCTAGCGAGTGGGGGGCATTCTGCTGCTCCAGGGTATCTGGCTTCCTTGACTGGGTATATGGTGACACCTTGGGCCAAAATGGCGGGTCCCAGAGGAAGGGGCTTTGAGCATGGTAAATGTGGTTGCTTGTGGAATCCTTGTGGGGAGGCGTCCACATGACCATTGGTCAGGAGGACAGTCAGGACTGCAGACGTTCACTTCCGAGTGGGAGATGTGGATGTGAAGGGGTCATTCAGCCGATCTGTGCTCAGTCGTGAGCACCCAGAGCAGGGCTCCTCTCCCCACCGAGACAGGAAAAGAGAACCCCTGTCAGCACTTGCAGGGGGTTACGCTCAAGCCAGGAGAGCCAAACAAGTCCCAAGGAAATGAAAGGGGTAACTCCAGGGGTTGCCGAGTGCCAGCAACATAATGCTGTGAAAAAACCGCATCCAAAGGTGGCTGACCCATTGGATAATCATCCCTGAAGAATGAGAGAAATATGCACTTTTTAAGACTCCACAGTTATGCAAGACAGTTCATTCTGATCTCATAAGGGAGACTGATTTCGCCACAGGAAGAAAGCATGATGTTCTAAAGAGAAGATAGAAAGACCAAGACCAGGAGACCCTTTAAGACTTAGGTGAGCCTTTAAGAGAGAAGTAATTAGTTCAGAGGAAGAAGTAAAAATGAGGGGATGGATACTCAGAGGGTGGAGGAAGAGACAAATTCACACATTCTGTGTTTCATCAGGGAGACAAGTGTGAAGGTGAAGACATTGTGTTGCTTTGTGTGTATAAAGATACGCATGAGGGGACGCCTGGGTGGCTCAGTTGGTTGAGCGGCTGCCTTCGGCTCGGGTCATGATCCCAGCATCCTGGGATCGAGTCCCATATCGGGCTCCTTGCTCGGCGGGGAGCCTGCTTCTCCCTCTGCCTCTGCCTGCCACTCTGTCTGCCTGTGCTCGTTCTCTCTCTCTCTGAGAAATAAATAAATAAAAATCTTAAAAAAAAAAAAAAGATACGCATGAGGACATGAGATGCACTATTCTTTGGGGCATGGGTGTCCACAGGGTGCCTGCATGGTGGGGGAGGAGCCACAGCCCTCAGCAGGGTGGAGGCGGCGGGACCCAGGGGCTCAGGGAGCACGCAGTCTGGCGAGGCCCCCACGAACAGGCTGCACATGCAGGATGTGGAACGTGCTAGGAAGGGAGTGGGGCCCATGAGAGAATCCAGGAGGGCCCTAAGCTCGGTTGACGGGTCACCAGCCAGCACTTCCAGGTCTGCTCCCAGATAACCAGCAAAGTGAAAACAGAATCAGTAAGTTTGAGACTCACTGGTTTCAGCACTAAGTTAGCTAGCAGACAGCCTGCCGGAGCAGGTAAGCAGGTGCCTGGGGGAGATGAGCTGATGCTAGGAGGCCAAGAGAGAAAGGGATGGAGGTTTTTCAGGGGAGGTCAGTGGAATGCCATGTTTTGTGAGTATTACTCTGGGGGAAACTGCCAGATGTCAAAGCGGTATTTTGGACCCAGTAGCCACTCCCGGAGCAGCGTGGACTGGAAGAGAGAAAAGAAAGTGGGAGGCAAGGGCATCTTTAAATTGTGCCAACCCCCCACCAAGCCCTGTATTCAGAGTGGGCCCACAACACTGCACCATCCCAGTCTTCCTGGGATGTGGAATTGCTGGGAATGAAACCCAGGGCAGCCTAGAGCTGCTTGAAGGAGGAGACGCGTGCCACCCTATACAATGTGGACAATGTGGAGAAAGCCATCTCCTTTTGGCCTTTGGGGATCTTCATTTTCCATGAAGAATTAGAGGACCACAGAGTCCTTGGGAAGAAAGAGCTGTGGGAGCATAAGGGAGGAATGTTAAGGAGAGACGCGGATGGGACGAAGAGAGGCTCTGGTCTAACGATAATATATTTCCAGTCACCTTTTGCTAAACTCCTATGGATGTTAATGGTTCTCCCAGCAGATTGGGCCGTCGGAAGAGTTGGGTGGGCAGATTGAAATGTGGGTTTATGAGAGAAAACAGAACCTGGAAAGGCTGGGCAGAGCTTAGGAAATGAGATTCTCAAACTTTCCCCAGACCTGGGGATGGCAGGACAGTGGATTTATTAGCCAGCTTTCCAGGTGACCCTTCCAGACATTGACGCCACCGTCGGTAGGCGGTGCGGGACCTGGGAAGCAATTCCCAAATGCACCTGATGCTCTGTGTGTCCATGGGCCTAACCGCAGGGGTCCTGAGTAAAATCTCTGGGCATGAGGATGACAGAGGTCATGTGGTCAGCTCCTAGAGCCCCATCAGGTTTGGGAGCCACTGGGCTGATGCCCTATTATTTACAGTATGTCTTTGTTAGAAATTCCAATGTACCTAATTCTTTTTCTCTTTTCCCTTTCTACCAGGCACTAGGAAATCATGAATTTGATAATGGCGTAGAAGGACTGATTGATCCACTCCTCAAAGAAGCCAAATTTCCAATTCTGAGTGCAAATATTAAAGCAAAGGGGCCGCTAGCGTCTCAAATATCAGGACTGTATTTGTCATATAAAATTCTTCCTGTTGGTGATGAAGTCGTGGGGATTGTTGGATATACTTCGAAAGAAACCCCTGTTCTCTCTAATCCAGGTATTTTCTACTTTTATAGCACTCACTGGTTGCAACTAGATGTATTAAATCAGAGCTTGGAATGATTTTTATGGGCCATGGGTAAAAAAGCAGGAATAATATGGGCTGTTGGGCAAGCAGTGTCCTTAGGACAACATTGATGAAAGCAGTCTGGTGGCCTCCACGTTATTCTAAATCACTTCTTAAAGACATTGCTCTTTCGTTCAGTGAACTTTGCTGACAGTATCTTTGTTTAATGCAGTGCATTCAAAATTGGGCAAGAAAGCTGTTCACATCCAGTGTTAACATTACACAATCATTTGCTGGAGAATGAAACATAACTCATGGCCCTTTTTCCTGTGGGGTCAGAGAGCCCAGAGCTAGGGTTTTATCTCAACTTACCTTGTATTTCCTTTTCTAGTATGATCATTATATGTTTAGTTAACTGTCCTTTGTCCCTTTTCATGATTTACTTCTTCTTTCTAATGACTTTGTTGTATCTGGCTTTCTGAGGAATACATGTCCTTGAAAGGCCCCATGGTATATATATCCTAATATAAATATCTTACATATGCAGTATTTCATATCGTGTGTGTATATATATATATATTTACAGCTGTTGTTGAGGTCACTGTGGAGTGCTTCTAAGAAGTGTGTGGTCCCATCTGCTGCCCCAGCTGACAATCTCAGGCTGTGGTCCTCTCCTTCCTACTGCGTGCGGCAGCCCCTGCTTTCCCCTGGGGCTAAGGGCGCCCCCCCACACCCAAGCCTCTCCAGCTTCCTGGGGCTTTTCTACACAAAGGACTGTGTGGGGATGGCTGAGTGACCTGGGCCACCTAACAGCTAACAAGCCAATTGCAGTGTCAGGAGGGCTGGGATGACATGGCCTGGTTACTGCTGTCCTTGGCCCTGCTCCCCCTGAATGCTCCTGCCCTGTGTCCCCAGCTCCCACAGAAAATCCCTCTGACATATTACACTTGTCCCTTCCTGTCGGCTTCCTGCACTGGCCTGAACAGCTGGAGGACAAGGTCTAGGGCTCCTCTCAGTGAACATTCATAACTTAGTCTAGAGGCCAGTGGAGGAGCATTAGATAAAGATGTGGACTTGTTGAATAATTGAATAATTATGTGTTTCGATAATCTCTACCCACTTTTTTTTTTAATTCATTTAAGATTGAATGTAATTAAATGCCATAAGAGAGTCACAAAATCAGGGAGTAGGGGAACATCTTTTAGGAACGGGGTGTTAAGTGAAAGGAGTGAAGGCCAGCTTGGAGCTCCTGGGGACTTGAAGACCCTCCCTGGCCCCCTCAAGGGCTCACGGAACATGAGCCTCCTTGTTGCCAGTCAGACGAAAGCAGAGGGTGGTAGCATTGTCTGACGCCTCGATATCCATTCATTCATTCCTTCTTCCCTCTGAGTGCCTATGTGTAGGCAACTGTTCTAGACACCAGAGATGCTGCCCCCCCCAAAAAAAATAAATAAGTAAAAAATCCCTGCCTACTGCAGTTCACAGGTTTAGTTGGCAAATAAATGAGTAGAATATTTGGGGCATCAGAAGGTGGTAAGTGCTAGGCAGTAGGGGGAACAGCAAGTGGCCCAGGGGATGGGCGCACCTTGTCAACTTAAAGGGAGGCTCAGAGAGCTCGAAGAGAAGGTAACATGGCTCTGTGGGGTGACCAGGGAGCCCTGGACTTCCTGGAATGGTCAGCAAAAAGTGGATCATTCTTAATGTCTTCATGGTAGACAGTGGTGGCCAGGCCTTTACAAGTGCTGTTTGGGTGTCGCCTTTGAGCTGGGGACGACACTGCCAGCCCAGCATGGCACTGGGCCCGGGGTCCGCACAGTCACTTCCAGCAGCCTGGTCCCTGGGGGGTGGTCTTCTGCTACACTACAAGTGGGAGTAAGCAGGGAAGAAGGTGCACACTCCCTGTGCCAGCCGTGTCTGGCTGAGACCCTCTCAGAGATCCTTGACGCAGAGCTCAAGGATGCGCTCATGTGGGCCTTACCTGATGAACAAGGCACAGTATCAAGAGGTGTGTTGGGATTGACGCTCAAGGACTTATTTCCAACAGAGTTTAAGTTGGAAGACTGATTATCCTGAACTGGCAAACAAAGCCTTCAGTGGACTCATTTGGATTTCCACCCCTCCCCCAGCCTCGGTTTTATTGAGATACAACCACACTAAGTGTAAGATGTACAAGTAACATAATGACTTGACTTACATATCATACAACGCATTCATGTGCTCAGGCACTTTCTGCCTTGGCATAATGAAAGTCCGAATAGAAGAACACTTTTTTAACAGAATCTTTGTATTTTAATTAACACTGAATCAAGTAACATAAGTTAGAAGAGATCACTCTTCTAACACCAAAACTAAGACTTAAAAATGAGTGTTTTCTTACAAAGTACTTTGCTTGGGGATCTCTGTACATTTTTAAAGTAGCCGCTGGTCAGCAAAAGCTGGAACTAATCTTCCAGAGTTGTCATTAAGGCCTGTGACACAATTCTTAGGAGTATTTTCAATAATGAAAAACCTTTGTCTTTTGTGAACGAATCTGCTTGCTGGATATGAATGCCATTCTGAGCCACGCCTAGTGAACTGGATCAAGTCAAGATATGTACAAGCCAGAAAATCACATGACTAAGAAACATCTGATATTAAACACACATTTTTAAAAATTTATTTATTTGACAGAGATGCAGTGAAAGAGGGAACGGAAGCAAAGGGAGTGGGAGAGGAGAAGCAGGCATCCCACCAAGCAGGGAACCTGATGTGGGGCTCGATCCCAGGACCCTGGGATCATGACCTGAGCCAAAGGCAGCTGCTTAACAACTGAGCCACCCAGGGGCCCCTAAACACACATTTTTAAAGAATAGATAGGTTTCCAGGTCTGAAGCCTCCTCATAGCTTGAGATTGCATTAGAGCAACATAACTCACAACCTTAACTTAAGGCAATGTTAAGTGAACGTACTAAGGAAACTGATGTGAATTTTTATTGGCTATCTAGGAATTTTATATTTAATTTATAAATATGTTTTGGTTTTAGTAATGTAAGAGCTTTAGTAGAAAAAAGTGTTTTCTACTGGGTATTTACCCTAAAGATACAAACGTAGTGATCTAAAGGGGCACGTGCACCCAAATGTTTATAGCAGCAATGTTCACAATAGCCAAAATATGGAAAGAACTTAGATGTCCATCAACAGATGAATGGATAAAGAAGAGGTGGTGTATATATACAACGGAATACTATGCAGCCATCAAAAGAAATGAAATCTTGCCATTTGCGATGACGTGGATGGAACTAGAGGGTATCATGCTTAGCGAAATAAGTCAATCGGAGAAAGACAACTATCATATGATCTCCCTGATATGAGGAAGTGGAGATGCAATGTGGGGGGGTGGGCTTGGGGGGTAGGAAAAGAATAAATGAAACAAGATGGGATCAGGAGGGAGACAAACCAAAAGAGACTCTTAATGTCACAAAACAAACTGAGGGGGGCGGGGGGAGGGGTGTAGGAAGAGGGTGGTGGGGTGATGGACATTGGGGAAGGTATGTGCTATGGTGAGTGCTGTGAAGTGTGTAAACCTGGCGATTCACAGACCTGTACCCCTGGGGCTAATAATACATTATATGTTAATAAAATATTAAAAATTTTTAAAGTGTTTTTACTCTATGTGTTGGTATGTGTAATAAATAATATAATAAAATTATTAATAAATGTCCATGTTGCTTATTTTGTTCCTTAGGAAGGAATTTAGTATTTGAAGATGAAATCGCTGCATTGCAACCTGAAGTCGATAAGCTAAAAACTCTAAATGTGAACAAAATTATTGCACTGGGACACTCTGGTTTTGAAATGGATAAACTAATTGCTCAGAAAGTGAAGGGCGTGGACATCGTGGTAGGAGGACACTCCAACACATTTCTTTATACAGGTAATTGTTTCAAAAAGATTATACTGGCCAGGATGTCTAGATAACTAACTTTATCTCTTTGCTTTTGTAAC
Organism: Taxidea taxus jeffersonii; assembly: GCA_003697995.1. NCBI lineage: Eukaryota > Metazoa > Chordata > Mammalia > Carnivora > Mustelidae > Taxidea > Taxidea taxus. Next base: position 62,813 of record RCUC01157536.1, read on the forward strand.
TGTTATTATTTTTACTACTATTTAATGCATAATATATATTACATATATTTTGTAAAATGATATGTATGTAATATACATACATAGTAATGTGTAAATCTTATTCAGAGACATTATTAATGTCTAATTATTAATTATTAATGTCTTTAATTTAATATTAATTTATTGGTTTCATGATTATGTCAATTCCATTTATTTATGTATATTATAAATATATATAAAATATATGTGTAAAATACACTATAAAATAAGAAGATTACTGAGCCCGAGGCAAAAGTTTATCTCAAAAAGCAACATGTCATATAAAAAAATTTTAAGTATAGGAGCACCTGGGTGGCTCAGTCGGTTTAGCATCTGCCTTTGGCTCAAGTTGTGATCGAAGGGTCCTGGGATCAAGCCCCACCTGGGGCTCCCTGCTCAGCAGGGAGCCTGCTTTTCCCTCTCCCTCTGCTGTTCCTGCTGCTTGTGCTCTCTCACTTGGACTTCCAAATAAGTAAAAATCAAATTTAAGTAGGAACAAAAATGTAAATAAGGCCTCCACAGATCAAAGTGATTGACTTGATTTATAGGTTCACAGGTAGCAGGAGCTGGAACTCTGGGCTCAAGTCCTAACTCTTCTTGGTACTAGGACCACTAGGAATGCCCTGGAAGCCCTAGGCCCCAATGCTCCTGAAAGCATGCATGTACCCCTCCTTCCCTCTCCCTCTTTCCCTCCCCTACCGCTTTCCCTCCCTCCCTCTTTCTCTCTCTTCTTGATGTTGGGCAACTTTAGTTAGAAATCCTTTTTTTCCCCCTTCTATGTTGAACCAATAATGTACCAAAACTTTTGCGTCTGGCTTGGTGAGTTTTTCCTACCATGCCACCCCCTGTCCCCTCACCACTACTGCATGGAGCTTTGAAGGGACTTTTAAGGAAAAGAAGAAGAGGAGGAGGGCCTCTTGGTAACTGACTTATCAGCAGTGGGGAGGAAGGCTTTGGTAGGGAATACCCCAGTCTTTTAGGAGGTTGCTGCTTTGCCCACCTCTGTATGGGTTACCTAAGGTGATCCTATTTTTATAAAAGCAAAAATAAAAAATACCCTAAAGAGAAAAAAACAGTACAAAAACAATCAAAGGAACCCACCCCCTCCGTTCAAATGCTGAAGTCATTCCCCTGTTCTTCCTGATTTGCCTCTACACCACCTAGAAGAGAGCCACCCACCTCTTCTAGCACCCATTGGTCCCCCCAGGCTTGCTGTGTGACCGTCAATTAGTGTGCCCTGCTAGGCCTGAAAAGGTTCGGCCACCAGGCCTGGCTTCCCATTAATGCTGCAGCCTGTGCTTTTGTCCCTGTCACTTTGTTCCAGCCAGTGAGGTCCTGCAAAACACCATGTGCCTCTTCCTAAGTAGATGAGTTTAGTTAATGATGAATGACTGAAAGAAAGAAAGATTTGGAGATAGAAATTATGATTTGTTTATACATAAATCTTGAAGTAGATCATTACAGCCTCTGAGAACACTGCCCCTAAAGTCTTAGTCATACATCTCACATTTTATGGTTGCTCAGCAAGATTCTTGTTCTTATGAACTTGTTCCCATGCAAATAGTCAATTTTGATACTCATCATTTTGAGGGATGATGAACTTAACAATTAAAGGTGATTCTAGGACAAAGGAGCAGGTAAAGCATATTTGCTTGTTTAAATAAATTGTCACAGCCTTAAAAAAAATTCCTCTGAATTGTTTTTGGGATTACCTTAGCTTAAGTTGAGGTTAAATATGATTCATTAACAAGAGTATAGTTAGGGACGCCTGGGTGGCTCAGTTGGTTAAGCGGCATGATCCCAGCGTCCTGGGATCGAGTCCCACATCGGCTCCTTGCTCGGCAGGGAGCCTGCTTCTCCCTCTGCCTGCCATTCTGTCTGCCTGTGCTCGCTCCCTCTCTCTCTCTCTCTCTGACAAGTAAATAAATAAAATCTTTAAAAAAAAAAAACAAGAGTGTAGTTAAAATGATACATCCTGGGGGGAAGCACCTAGGTGACTCAGTTGTTTGGTGTCTACCTTTGGCTCAGGTCATGGTCCCAGGGTCCTGGGATCAAGCCCCATGTTGGGCTCCCTACTCAGTGGGGAGCCTGCTTCTCCCTCTCCCACTCCTCCTGCTTGTGCTCTGTCTCTCTTGCAGTCAAATAAATAAACAAAACTTTAAAAAATAATCATCCCAGGCACCTGGGTGGTTCAGTCGGTTAAGTGTCTGCCTTGGCCTCTGGTTATGATCCCAGGATCCTGGGATGGAGCCCCACATCGGGCTCCCTGCTCAGCAGGGAGTCTGCTTCTCTCTCTGCCTGCTGCTCCCCCTGCTTGTGCTCTTTTTCTCTCTCAAAAATAAATAGATAAAATCTTTAAAAAATAATAATAATACATCCCTTGGAATTTTATGTCTTGCCATGCACAGAACTCACCACACGCGTGCGCACACACACACACACACACACACACACAC